>NDXB01022618.1:0-51155 GCA_002631895.1 Agapornis roseicollis
CTGGGAGTGGGGAGGAAAGAGGGGAGGCCAAGAAGGGGGGGGGGGAGGTTGAGTGAGTGAACGTGCTGCCTAGCTGGGTTTAAACTATGACACTGTGATACAGAACTCACAGACTGGGAGTAAGACACTTATCCATTTTGGTTTGGGCAGCTTTTTAGATATGTTTGAACCCTCCCTTGCCTCTCCCTCTCTCAAAACATGGCAAGTGAGCAGTTTCTGGCTGATCCTCGGCTGTGATGCAGAGCAAGACCATGCTGCAGCATCGCCCATCCTCTTGCCTGACCCTTGGTGGCTTGTTTTCCAAGTTGCTGTTGTCTTCTAGTCATTGGAGAGCTTTGCAGTCACTTCTTGCAAGGACCGCTGGGCAGCTTGGGGTGATGTGAGTGGCAATAGGTGTACCCTGCATCCTCCAAATACCCAATGGGATGGTGGGAGGCAGGGATTTCTGCAGGAGTACATAGAGAGAGATGAGCTCAGGAGGGAGATACCAGGATCTTTGTGCATCTCTTGGGTAGCATAACACAGTCAGGAGTCTGGAACATGCTTTAGGGAAAGACAGGAATAATGATCTAGTCTATTGAGTCTCAGCTGAATACCAGCAAAACATATTAGTTTGCTGTGCAAGTTATGATCTAAGTCAACCTGTGAGGGCTCAAAGAGGGGTTGCAGGAGGCGGATAAATCTGAGCATCCTAATCCTATTTCTTTGAGTCCTTACTGAAAACTGTTGAAAATGCAGTTGTACAGTGAAAGGGAGAATTTACCATGATGGTTGTACTACATTCACGAGGCTGTATTTTCTTCCCGTTTATGCCAGTTTTACTCCATTGGCATTTATTACTATTGTAAATCATCAAAGAACAAGTCCTTTATTACTAGGCTATTTAAGATGGCTTATGTTATATCATCTGACCCTTACAGTAATTCTAAACTATTCCTTTATCCCCTGCCTGTGTGCAAATAAAATGATCAGGGAAACTTTTTCCTTAAGAGCAAGAAATTGCAGGTGGCTTGATTTTTAGTGTTAACGTTGCTGGAAAAATTGCTGTATTGATATAGCTGAGTATTTTTAGTGCAAATTTATTTAAATAAATCCAAAAGGCTTATTTGTTTATTTATTTATTTTGTCTTGGCCTCTTCATCAGAATAACACATTAATCTTCTCTACCTAAATCAACAATTCTGATGTGGCTTTATGTTTACAAGGAACAAAGATTGCTTGTATTGATATGCTCCCCTTATCCCATACCACCACTGTTGATCCTTCATCAGTGGGTGGCACTTGATGGTGTTAAATCTGTTGGGATGGGCACACAGCATGTGTGTACAGTGCAATTTAATCATGCAGATAGAGCAACCTGCTATTTTTTCTTGCTGGTTCATTTCCATTTTGGGTTCAGTTAATGAATTGCCATCTGCTGAATATGTAAGATTTAGAGCTGCACACTCAGTACAGAGGTCTGGTTTTGCCAAGTTGTTGAAGAAGACTGGAGGGAAATACCTTGTTTTCCAAGGTTTTCTCTGGTGTTGAGCTGAGGCACCCAGACTAGTAGTGCATGAAGGTCTTGGCTCCTAAAGAAGAGTTGGGATATGGAAGTTCTCAGTTTCATTGAAGACCATTCCCATATTCTGTTCCCACAAGCTATCTTCGTCCTTGGAGACATGCTTGGCTTTGTTCCAGAGGGAAACAAAACACTGATAAAACCCTTTAATGGTGCAACATTTTTTCTGCATGTCTTTTTCCATGCAAGGAGGAACCCAGCCCAGGGATGCTACAAGCCTGCAGTGGGAGGATCCACGTGCAGGTGGCCACTGTGGCCTGACTATAGGGCAGCCCTGGTGCTGGGGCTCAAGTACTCTGCCGCCACCTCAGCTCATGCAGAGCAGAATTAAGGCTGCCTTTGATGTAGTATTTTGTATGGTAGTTTAATATCATTTGATCAAAGCCTTTGCCATTTATTGAGCAATAGTTTGAACCTTTTTTTTGTACCTATATTCTCCTCTGTGTAGACTGGGTGCTCATGTGTGCATGTCGTGAGTTGTTAAGCCTTTTGGATGTTGTTTTTAATATTAAATAGACACTTATGAAATCAGATATAATTTTAAACTATCCAACACTTTTGCGACTGAATGAGGACCTAGATAATAAGGATCTTAGGTAGCCATGTTCTTATTCTTTGAGGTGGGAAGAAGAATTTATGCAATTATTTTTATTAAAAACAATTTAAAGCACATATGGATATTGTAATTATTTATGTGCTATCATTAGTTCTTCTAATTATTTTCAAATTCTGAGAGTCCATATAATCTGTCAGAGTTTGCTGTGCTGAGAAATACATTAAGGACAGCTTATGATACACTAATTTGAAGTGCATTTAAATAATAGTTTTAAAGAAATCTGCTTATGCTTTTTTCCATTTGCATCTGTTGTTTCTTGAACATTTTGTTTTCTGAGATCACAGCAGCATTATAAGGGCAAGATGGTCAGCACCTGGAAATCAGAGTACTGATAGCGAAGTTGCTTAGATGCTGCTGAATTACTTTGGCTGAGGATATAGCCCCAAAACTCAGCCCTCAAGATTTCATCTGCTGTGGCTTAGTATTTCTTATGTAAAGTTCTCAGTTGCCTGTGCAATTGAAGTAGATTCTGCAGCAAGAAGTTTAATACTTTTCCTGGGGAAATATGCAAAAAGAACTGTTAAACTCTTCAAGCCAAGGCCTTGCTTACATGAAAATACACTTGCGATAGATGTAAGAAGAGAGATGTGGTTGCAAATACCTTGACTGTCACCAAAATTTGCTTCACATGGAAATGACTACAAATTATTTTGTGGTGTTAATATGTGTGTTGGTATGAAAATGTAAAAGGCTATCTTCAATGTTTTGATGGAAAACACAGTGATTGGGATTGAAATCTGAAAAGGTCCCGTCAACCTTGTTTCCCCACAATCTTATTTGTGGCTATTGCAGTGCTGGCATCCTCAGAGGGGACTTGCACTGTCAGTGTATCTCTGTGCCTCAGCGTTCACACAGAAATCCAGATAGGGAGACGCTACTTACGTATTACTCATCTGGTACAAATGTTTTAAGTTCAAATTAAAAAATGAAAAACATTTTTATGGCATTCCTGAAGGGAAAAAACCCAAAACAAAACACCCCAAACAAACAAAAGCCAACCACAGACTAAGCAGGACTGCCCACTGACTGGTTGAATATGCGTAGAAGGTATGTGTATATATATATATATATATATATATATATACTTTTTTTTTAAGAATCCCACACTTGGAGGGTTTGAGTAGATTACTCTGCCTGCCTTTTTTATAGGGCCTGTCACTCTGCTTGGTCTGCAGCTGTTGGACATCCAGTACTATGAGTAGATAACCTCATGNCAGAATAAGCAGGACTGCCCACTGACTGGTTGAATATGCGTAGAAGGTATGTGTATATATATATATATATATATATATACTTTTTTTTTAAGAATCCCACACTTGGAAGGTTTGAGTAGATTACTCTGCCTGCCTTTTTTATAGGGCCTGTCACTCTGCTTGGTCTGCAGCTGTTGGACATCCAGTACTATGAGTAGATAACCTCATGGTAGGGACTAAAAATATGTCATCTTATTTCATCAGAACTGAAGTGATAATAGGGAGCAGACTGCTCACAGGATTTGCTTATTAATTCTGCAGTAGTGGTTGATACTGGCTCCCTTCTATTCATAAATAATATGGGTTTACCTTGTGCTGCTTAGCAGAACTCAGCTATAAGAGCAGCTTTTAAACATTTTGGCTTTGCTCTTTGAGTGTGGGAAGTGGGCAAATCCAAATCTCAAAAGTTTACAATGGTGGAAAAGCTTGACTCTGTGGTGGTGTTTTATTAAATAACACAAACAGTTATAATAGAACTACAGAACTTTTATTTATTATTTTTCTCTCCCAAATGCCTTTTGCAAGGAATCTGAATCATTCTTGGGCCAATGTCTTCCGTGACACTGACTCCTGTACCACCACAGTGTCAGTAGTTTTTGTGTGAAGAGTGCAACATGATCTGGAGTCACAGCCATAGCCTTGTGATGTGGGTTAGATTAGCAGGTCAGCATGTCTGACTGATGTTCCCTCTGGGCATTTTGCCTTTGTACTGCTGAGGTCTCTAGTACAGTTGCACAGTAGAATACAAGGTTAAAGAAATTAAGACACAGGATATGTTTAAGTGTTACATATAGGAAAGTCACATATCCAGCGTGCCAGAGGATTTTATTGACAATAGGGAAGCTTTCCCTTACCTCCCTGGTTTTACTCTTAAAACCTTGAGCTCTGATGATGTGCTTTATCGTTGTGCCAGGCATGTGGTGACTAAAGCAGAGCAGAGCTCTTCTGCTTGATAAGATTTTGCTTGCATTCAACTACAAATGCCCAAACTGCATATCAGTGGCTGAGGGCTCCTATCTGTGGGTCCCAGCCCCCAGGAAATCACTGCTGGCTGGCTGTAACAGGGACCAGATGCGGTGCTGCTTGAGCGTGTGCTACTGCTGAACTTGAAGGTTGTACAGCCTACTGAAAAGCATAGCACCAGTGATTAATTTTGCTGGGAAAAATGAGATGTATTTGCTACTCTAAATACTCTAACAGGCTTACACAAATTTTGTACGAAAGGAGCGACTCTGTAATGAAACTTAATGGCTAATTGTACTCTTTTAATAAAATTGGCAATGTCATCAGCTGCTGAAAAGGGACTGGTAAATCGTATAAACAATAATACACTATGTAATGTTGGTTGAGTAACAAGGTGGGAGTTTAATAATTTTCATCATTAATTTTTATCGATTTGTTGATCGCTCATTGATGCCTATTCAAATAAATCACAGATACGCTGATAGCTAACTTAACTCTGAAGGCAAGTTGCACGTTCAACAGCACATCAATACCACACTATTGGTTTGGTTTCCCAAGTTAATGAGATCTATAGGGAGGCAATTTCTGTTTATGCTTGTCTATCTGTCAATCACAGCCCCAGTTAATATTGAAAGGATTGGGCCAGTTTGAAGCACACTTGCTGGAGGAGGCTCAAAGACTGCTCAGCTGATAGGTCTCCTGGAAGTATTTCCATTTGCTGGAAGCAAAGGAGTGTCCTAGCAGTATTTCTTCCAGGAAAAAAATTGCAGTGTGAGCTCATCTGCCAGTAGACATCAACAAATAGCAAAGGTGAGAGGGCAGGAATTGACTGACAAAGATAATATAAATTCCCCCATGTCAGGAGAGCTTCAGTGAGAGCTTAGCCCATGCAGATCATCTCCCTGGAGGATAAGCCACTGGAAACTGGACTATTTTAAACATCTCCTTATTTTTTGGTGTCTTTTCAAGCAGGCTTGCTGGTAGGTCCAACAGTCTTATACTGTGTTCCCCATGCCAGTGATGGAGCAAAATGGTGTGTTTAAGGCAAAGCAGCTTGTCCATTGCAAAGCAATTGAAATGGGTGTTACTGACTTTTTAATTGCCAGATGTGGCTTTCCCTGAGTGGTTGAACTGATTAAGCATATTTGCTGCTGAGGGTGTTGAGGGAGGGGAGTGCTGTGCTTTGTGAGTTTTGGGATGTTGTCGCACTATCCCTTAACCAAGTGGATGTACCTGGCCAGTTGACTTGGTCTCCCCAGACTGGTGGTGACTCTGTACAGCCTCCATAGGTTAAATACGCATTTCTCCAGCTGAACTAGCAGAGGTCATAAGCTGTACAAGAACATATTTGGTTAATTGTGCTGAGCCTGTGCAGCCTTGGGCAGGTTGGTTCTTAGCTGTAGCTGTCAGGCACCACCACAGCTTTGGGTGCTTAGGCTCCCTCCTACCCCAGAGTGCCTAGGGCTGAGCCTGCAAAATCATTAAAATCCTGGAGCACAGGAGCTAATAGGAAAATGAGTCATTTCCTTGGTGCTTCTGCTGTGAGTTGGGTTTTTTGTTTGTTTGTTTTATAACTGTTACTCTCTTCCTACTGAAGCTAAGGGGAATTACACAAGTCTTGATAGTGCCTGGAATATATAAAATCTGGTGTAATAGGCTTCTAACTTTATATAATGGAACATATTCTAGTCTTTCTGCTGCTACTCCTACACCCAGTGTTTCAAAACAAAGATGTGAGAACTAGGTGTGAGACATTGAAGTACAGGAAACACAATTCCAATTTAAGAACTCATTTTTCTTCCTGAAAGGAAGCTTGTTTTCTTGATAGTCCCTGCTCACTGCGACATATTTGTGCTATCTCACAAGAAATGCAAATTGTTGTTTAAAAAGCTGTTTATTCTTGCTTAACACTATAAAGCAGCATTTTTTTCATTTGCATTCATGTACAGTTATGTATTCTAAAATTCCTCTTTAATATTAAACTGTCTTTTTTTTTCAGTCAGCAAACTAAAATGAAACCATTCTGAGGACTGTACAGCATTTAGTGAAGCTTTCATTCAGGCTCCTTCAGGATGTTATTTCTGTTGCTCACAGTCATGTGGGTTTTGTAGCAGCTACAGCACTTCCTCCTGCTTCAGGACACCCTCATAGACTGTATTTTTGTGGCTTTTGGCTAGGCTGATGAATCCTAAATAATTCTATGGTTCATTCTAGCCATTCCTTCTGGGCTGTCTTTTCTCCCACAGCAGGTGGTTCAGGCACCCAGCAGTGCCCAGTTTAAGCAGAGGTATTTCCATCCTTACCCTAATGAGATGCCCATGGCCCATCTGCAGGTGATAGAGCACAGCTATGATCCTCCAGGTGACATGTTCTGAATGGGCATGCATAGTTGTCTGTCTTCCAAGTGTTGATACTGCCAAGCTGTACTCCATCATGGCAGGCTGGGCTGGGCTCAAATGGATTATATAGCTCTAGGGAATCTGGACCCCATTGTGAACCCTGGAGGTACATACAGGTCTGCAGAGCAGACAGTGATTGCTGGTTCACTACATCCTAGTGTTGCGCTACAGCACAGTCCCGTGGGAAGGCATGTTAATGTTCATGTTGGATGCCAGCCCCAATCTCATTCTGCTTGGTTGCGCTCTGTTGGCTCATCACCAAGTGCCCTATGATGGGTGTGCCGTGATGTGCATGCACATCAGTATGGCTTTGAAGGTGTAGTGCAATAGTGGCATTACCAAATTAATAGGTTCAGGTGTCTCTGTACCTCAGAGTGTATCTCAATGGAACTTGCTTCTTTTGCCTCTGTGCTTGGCTGCAGAGGAGGTGGGAGGTGGAGGCCAACTAATTCTCTGCTGGTCTGTACTAGAAGCAAATGAGGCTTCAGTCCTTACAGTGGGACAGGGAAAGCTATGTGGACCATGGGAAGAAGATTCTGAAAGATATTTTGTCAAAGTGTACAAATAGAAGTAATGGTTAAGAATTCAGGACTCACCTTTGAAGAGGTGATTTTTAATGTGTTTGATTTTTATGTGTCTGCCTTTTTAGGTGGGGGAAACAACATATTACTGTATGCTCAGAACACCCAAATAAGTAAGACACGTTTACTGCTAAACTATAATACTGTTGAAACAGGCCTGGCCATATTATCTGTTTTGTGATGCCAGGAACAATGTAGTGTTGCTGTCACTTACAGATAATTTCTTATTTTAGAAGATTCATTGAACCCACTGCCTGCAATCTGTAGGCTGCAAACTGCTCAAAGAGTGGTTAAGGGAGGAAGGTGTAGTTTGGGAAGGTTTTTCTCTATATTGTATCCCCAGTCCCCTCCAAATCAGTGTGATCCTGGAAAGATGCCATATTTGTTGTGTGCAAAGGGTACCCCAACCTGGCATATTGTGAACTAACCAAGAAATCATGACAGCATCATTCTCTGAGCATGCTGGAATAAGAGGCTGAGGAATTTAGAAGTATGAATTGCAGGGGCCACTATTTTAGTACACTAAATAGTGTACTGTATTTTGGGTCAGTCTTCTAGTATATTCTGTGCTTTCTGTGGCATAGGAAAACATGGCTATTGTGTTAATCTTTAATTGCCTGTTCAGGTTGTCAAGCGAAAGCAAGAATTGCAAGGCAATGTGTCTCAATGAATTTACTTTTACTTGAAGCCAGGAAAACCAAAACAAAACCCAAAGAAATACCTGCTCAGAATCCTGTCTGGAAGTCCTGTACCAGCAGGATGTTTTCTCAGTGTTGATACTCCAGACTATTCAGTTTCTATTTCCAAGGTCAAGAGAGAGACTGCTGCTCTATGTCCCACATGCAGTGCTGGTTGAAGTGAAGGTACCCATGTTGTCCTCATATTTCTTTTGGGAAAGTAACTTGGCAGCCAGATCTATAAATCATAGCTGAATGTGTACATGCTAGCAATCCTGCAGCGTGGAGAAGAGTAGTCCATCTCCTTGAATTGAATTAGCTGGCCATTTAAGGAATGAAAGAAGGAGCAAGAGGTAAGTCAGGAGATAACTTCCTGCAAGAGCATAGAGGAAATTATTCTTAATTCTTCGCCTTGGCAGGGACACATGATTGTGACCCAGCAATGGCAGTTGCACTAGTAACCCTTTGCTCCTTGGAAATGGCAGCAGAGGTGGTATTGCAGTCAGCTCTCTCTGACTAAACTGAGATAGAGTCAGTCAGTACAAAAAACGTGTGTGCATTAGAGAAGGGTTTATCTGTGACATGTGATGCTGTCTGATATTCCAGGACAGTCCACAAAAAAATGTGAAAAAGTTAAAATGCGCTACATCAATTAATTACATATATAGAAGAGGGATCCTGTCTTACACCCTTACATACAGAAATACGTAGGGTGCTTGGGATTGTAAAAAAGGATTTAGAATCTGGGCTCTTCCACCTGGGTAGACATGGTGGCTTGTTCTGGCAGGCTGAGCAGAGAAGAGACTGAAATGTCAGCAGGGATGCTTTGGATATTCACTGGCTCCTATGGGTCGTTTCAGTTTATCTGTGAAGAGTGGAGCTTTGCTTACCAACTTTGCTGTGTGCTGCTAAACAAAGAAAGGGTAAATGTTTTAGGACAAATAAGTGCTGATGAAAAATAAGTAGCAAGTTATTGAATGGCTAGAACAAGAAACCAAGTTCCTTTGTTTTTAGGAGCTATTTCCTTCTCTGAGTTTCATAGAAAACTCACATGAAACTAATATCTTGAAAAGGATGCTCTAGATTTGTGCACCCATAATTAACTGAAGACTAAGACGGTACCAATGAGAGTGGAAGCCATACTTGCCAGGCACTTAGAGCCTCACTGTTACAGTTCCTTCCAAATGTAATTAGCTGGACAGGGGCTTTTGACAAGGGTGTGTCGGGGTAGAACAAGGGAAATGGCTTTAAACTGACAGAGGGGACATTTACATTAGATGTTAGGAGGAAGTTCTTCCCTGTAAGGGTGCTGAGGCCCTGGCACAGACTGTCCAGTGAAGCTTTGGCTGCGCCATCCCTGATAGTGTTAAAGTCCAGGTTGGACAGAGCTTGGAGCAGCCTGATCTAGTGGAAGGTGTCCCTGCTTATGGCAGGTGGGTTGGAACCGGATGTTTTTTTATGGTCCTTTACAATACAAACCATTCTATGAATCTCTAATAATATTCTGTGATCTTTGACCAGTTATATGCTGGTGAAAAGTTCCACTTAAACAGAGATTTGGTCAAGACCTTGTTGGAGGACAATGGTGAGAGAATTAAACTCTGAAAAATATCAGAGCTTGAGTTCTTTAATTATTTCCTTTAATCTGCACGATAAGACCTTCATGATTTGTTGAACTTATAGAATTATTTAAAATGTAATTAAAATTAGATGTATATATGAAATGGGAGAACCATAATGACTCTTCCTGAGAACATAGAATGCTTCTCATCTTCTACATGCTCTGTAGCCCTGGGCTTTCCTACCCTGTTGTGGGGAGCTGCATTGGTACTGGAGCAGGCTCATCTGCGTGCTCAGGCCTTTGCCTCTCCACTGCTCAGCATCAGCTTTGGCTGCACATGGACAGCATTTGCTTATCATATCTGAAGTTTTCCTCTGCTGCTTTGCATCAGGAGCCTTCCCATATAAAACCAATTAGCAGGAGTGTAGCCCCCAGTGAATTTCATGCAGTTCTGCAGCATAGTAAGGAAGAAATACTATTTTTTTTAGACAAAGATGATTTAAAGTAATTGCAGATGTGCTTGTGACTCTCAGAATTAAGTTTTCCTGTACTCTTACCAGCTCTTAATTCTGCTAATTGCAAATGAATTGACCAGGAGTCTCAGTGGTATTGTTGTGATGAATGAACTACCCTATGGCAATAGCTTTCATCAGTGCAGAGTTCAGAGTATTTTGCTGCAGGTAATGTGGGATTTGTAACATCATTTTCCAACAGGAGGTTGAGTTCTGTCCACTAATAAATTTATTATTGAACCTCTTTTTTTTTTTTTTCACTTCTTTGTGGTATTTTTTGGGGGATAGAGGGGAATGAGAAATGTTATACAGGTTGGTTTTATTTAATAAATATTAAGGTTATTGATTATATTTTTCATCTTGGGCCCCAGCTGAGAGAAATGCCAGGTACCTCGAATGGGAAGCCTGTGGCTAGAGGTGGTGTGATGTTGACCTGTGCAAGGGGCTCACCCTAATAAAGGCCATTTGAAATCAGTTGTGAAATTCCTGGTTCAATCCATATAATACAAAGTGCTGCTGAATAAGCACAGGTGGTCTAGTGGAAATCTTGGTATTATTACATTTGGTTGAAAGTTTAAAATATTTTCTCTTTAGCATTTCTTTTTTATTTATTTTATTTTTTAAATAGGATTATGGCTATATGTTACTTTCAGTAACCATAGTAGGTAAGTGATAGCAGGGAGAAGTCCATTGTTTAAAAGGTTTCTGTGCATCAGTACAAAATATTTCCTGCCTGCTTTCCCTTCATGTGCATACTAGCATCTATCCTGTGTTCTCCTTTTCTGGGCTGGCCCTGAGCTGACCTTACCCACAAGACTAGCAAGACAAGGATTGAAGTCCACTTTTTTCCTCTATGACTGGACTGTTTTTGCCACGTTACTTGATGTTCACCCATATCTCTGTGACTTAAACTTTTGGAGCTCGGGAAGCCTCCTTGATTGATAATAGTAACACAAGAAGGCACAGAGCTAATTAAATCACACGGCTGCTTCCCACCACTGCTGTCACAGGCTGACCTAATTTTGACACTACAAAGCTTATCATCAGAGTATCTATTGAGTTAGGGGAACCATAATACTTTTTCTAGGAACAAATAGATTTATTTCTCTGTGCCTCCACCTTACAGCTCGTTACACCACTATTTATTGTTTGTACTGCTGGGCAAGTATTAAAAACTTATGATCTATGGCGTATGATCTCTGTGGGCATCTGTTTCTGGTATGGTAAATGTACTCCAGTTTGGAGAAGGGTGGGGAAAAAGCCATGATAACTCTTCAGACAGGAATATCAGCTGAGATCTTTGTCTCTTTTAAAGAATTCTTTCTTATTTAAGATTTAGAATAACAAAGTGGTCTCTGCTGCATCTCATGGGCAGGCATGCTCCTTCTCCTGGCAGTGAGCTGCTGGAGGTGTCTGAAACTGGCAAGGACCCTCTTTTGTGCTAGTAAAGCATGAAAGAAAACTCTTGCAAAGGTTTTATGTGATTCATTTGTTGATCTTAGTCCAAGCATGTAGATCCAGGATAAACTACTATGTACCAAAAGACAGAGATAGCTGGAGAAAAGTGGAAAAGGAGGAGTGAGGCTGCGCCTTCCAGCTGTCTCTGGAAGACTGAGAAGCAGAGGATGCTTTTTGTGGATGTTCAGTGCTCTTATAAAAAAAAAAAAAAAATAAATCCATTTATTCTTTGGTCAGTTTTTAATTTGATGATGTGATAAAGTCAAATGTAAACAAATACCTCATGCCCTAGAAACTTTTGAGATTAACTTAGAAATTGTGAATGAATACTTTCTTAATTCAGCATGTCTTCTCTTTTGAGTGGTTAGGAATCAGTGCAGTCAAAAATCTCATAGACTAAAAGCTTTCTTTTTTTTTTTTTTTTTCCCCTAATAAGAACTAAAATTATCATTTATTTCCATGATTATAGCAGTTGAGCTTTTTTAGAAAAATACCAGTTATTGTGAATGTTGTGATTAAGATCAGGAGAATTACCAGCGCTTCAAGTAGAAAGACAGACTGGAGCACTCTGGTTGTCCAAGGTGTTTTACTTGCACCGCAGTTCCACAAACCTGCTGTATGTCATGAAGCAATTCTTTTGTATTATCCCAACTCTCACTTAAAATCATAGAATCACAGAATCGTTTGGGTTGGAAGAGACCTTAAGGATCATCCTAGTTCCAACCCCCCTGCAACAGACAGGGACACAGTGCACTAGACCAGGTTGCTCCAAGCCCCATCCAACCTGACTTTGAACACTGCCAGGGATGGGGCAGCCACAGCTTCTGAGATCAACCTGTGCCAGGGCCTCACCACCCTCACAGCAAAGAACTTCCTAATATCTCATCTAAATCTCCCCTCTGTCAGTTTAAAGCCACTTGTTCATTTGGTTTTTCTGGGTGACCAGCTCTTGAAAATAAATTTATTCTGCACATTTCCCTTTGAAGTTAGCTAGCATTCATCACAGCGCCTGGTTTGTCCTTTGTCTTTTTTTATTAAGTGTGTCTAGATACCCACATACATATTCAGTTTTGGGCATTTCTAGTTTTGCCTTCACATAAATTTTTATTACCTCCTTTTTTTTTTTTTTTTTTTTCCTGGTCTGTAATGTCTGAGGACCTTGTTGCAAGTTGAGCCAAATCTCTTGTATAGGAGTGTATGTGTGTGCAAGAGGAAGAGAAGCAAAATGAATTGAAATTGCTGGATAAGATCAGCCAATAAAAGGGACCTAGGTAACATCATTATATAACAAGATATTGTGAAAGGTCAGACTGGCACCATTTTTCATCTGAAAAAAGCAATCTCATGGCGCCATACAACTTCTTTGCAGCAGAAATGAGGTGGAGTTGTACTTGGTTTTGGTGTTGAGCCTTTTCCTTCTTACCTAAGTGTCATAAGCAGCTTTCCTTGACTTGTGTGTGTGAACTGCGAGGAACAGCACTAGGATTGGTTGCTTCGTACAATATTTACTGTGTATGATCACAAGTCAAATTCTTCCAAAATGCCACAAACAAAATAAATGCCAAGTATATATTACTTTAACGTCTCGTCTGGTATCAAATCCTTGGAGGCCTATTACAAAAGTAGCTGTAGTGAATATTCCTGCAGTAGAGAGGAAGATGACATTTCATAATTATGCAATGTCTCCCCAACCATAAGATTTTAAAACTTAAAGTAGTAAGAATATTTTTTTATTTTCCTTTACACTGCTTTAAGAGGAGATCAAACAAATAATCTTTTGCCATAATAACACACAGGGGGGTATTTTTTTGTTTCTGTATTGCCTTCCTAAACCTAATAGCTATGAAGCAGTGGCATAGACACTAAAATGAAGGATGCTTCAAATGTAGTTTGAAGTTATATGAATGTAATATGAATGAAAATATAATATTAATGTAATATGGATTTAATAGGCAAGAGGATGTTGTCATAATGTTGCTGACTCTTCTAATTTTATCAGAAGTCTTGTGATCTATGCTGAACCATGTTTTACCTTTCTGCTCCATGGCTCTGTTTTAACATTTTAGTATTTTAATATCTGTATTGTGGAAGACGATAAAAGCCCCAGCGGTGGCCCAGAGCCCTGCTGTACAGCAGCTGTGCATGCAGAACAAAGAGGATGCTCCATATCCCAGGACATGGAACTCTTGAGGTGTGTGGAGGGGGATCAGCTCTTCTAGCACAGGAAAACCTGCAGAACACTGAGCATTAGTGCTGTTGTCCTACTTAAGAGTTAATGGATTATTTTAAGGTCAGACTGTGACACATGAAACTGGCTCCTAGACAAGGACATCTCTGGCCTTGCAGGAGGGATGGTGAGCTCCGTCAGAAAGAGAAGCCTAGATCTATGGTGCAAATGGATGTCTAGGTTCAATTTGTTTTTTCTAAGCAGTAAAGAACATCTGAGGCAGCTCCTGGGCAGGGAGGCAGGTGGATATACTTGTCTGACTAAATGTGACCATAGGCTGAGTATTGGGTGTACATTCAGTCATTGTGTTGAACTTGGAAGTAATTGATGTTAGGGAGCAGGTTTTCCTGGCCTCACAGAACTGCCAAGAGCAGGAATGCTTCAGCCTGTATTCATCTTTGCTAAATGGGGCTGCCAACAGAAAAGTGGAGAGGGCGAGCTGATAGGTCCTTGAAACTTGTTGCATGGCTCCTTGAGGCTCAGAGCTTGCTGCAGGCTGTGCTGAAGCTCACTGCTGTTGTTGAGCTGCTGCACTCATCATCCCCTTTCCACCTCTCACTTTCCTCCCCTCTGCCTGATGGCAGGGTATGAGCATGGGGTGGGGGACCTTTTGCTCTTTTCTCATTTGGTTAGTCTGGAGTGTCCCCACCAAGTCATTATCTCTGCTGACCTGGTGGTTGTCCAGAGCTGTGTCACCTTGTACTATTTGACTAAAGTCCTGGGAGAGGGATTTTTTACAAGGGTATGGAGGGATAGGATGAGAGGGAATGGTCTTAAATGGACAGAGAGGAAATTTGGATTGGATATGCGGAAAAACTTCCTTCCTGTGAGGGTGCTGAGGCCCTGGCACAGGTTGCCCAGAGAAGCTGTGGCTGTCCCACTCCCTGGGAGTGTTCAAGGCCAGGTTGGATGGGGCTTGGAGCAACCTGCTCTAGTGGAAGGTGTCCCTGCCCGTGGCAGTGGGGTTGGAACTGGATGATCTCTAAGATCCCTTCCAACCCAAACCATTCTATGACTTGGGGGCATATCAGTAATTGAGGAAACGTCCATTCCCTGCATGAGCTCTTCTGCCTGGCCTGAGAGGCTCTGCCAAGGAGAGATTTGTTTCTTTATTTGTTAAACACTTGCTGAAGAGGTTAACCTAGGCTAAGCACATTGAAAATGTAACTGAGATAGACAGGGCAATGCAAGGTAGCTGAGAAAGTCAGGCCTAGTCATCACAGCCTGAAATAATTATTTTCTTCCTGTTCATATAGTTGACCTGATACTGTCTTGTTCAGGACCCTTTGCTTGAGCCTTTGAATTCTTTTCAGCCTCTGAAGAGGGAGGGTTAGAAATTTGAACTATTCGCAAGCTTACATCAATTCTGAGCTTTGTGCAGCAGTTGATACCACAATGGACTGTGTTGACTGGGATTTGTGTACAGGTTATGGGATTCTGCATGGGTGCCAGTAATGTATCCCAGGGATCCCACATGTGCCTGAGGTGGGTGTTAATTGAGCAATTGCAGGTTGAGCAAAGAGCCAGTGGAGTGGTGTGAGGAGCCCTGGAAATGAAGCAGCAATTGTGGGGAGGGGGTTACTGCTGTTGGGGAGAATGCATGGATATTATACCTGCAGCATGGGGCTCATGTCTATGGGGAACGGGGACAGGAGTCCCTCTGGGCTCAGCTCTAATTGTTCTGCTTGCTGGTTGTGATTTAAGACTTCACTTAGGAATTTAAGGGGCATCCACTTTTACTGAAAAAAGGAGCAGTGTGCTGATGAGTAGAGAGGGTGAAATGCTGGGTCTTCAGAACTCACCACAATTATGTTTTATCTCTTCCACTGTTTATGTTACTTTATTTGGCAGTAGGATTGTAACTCAGTTTCCTTATCTATGAAAATTTTAATAGCTGTGAATTTCACTGTTCAGGAATAAAGAAAATCACAGAACCAGGAACATGCTTTGGAGACTCGCTGAAGCAGAGCTGTAATTTCTATTTGCATATTAGCAACAACATGGAAGTTTTCCTACATGTACAACATGTAAAACAGAATAACTTCCTGTAGTTCAGGCTGCATATACAAGAAAATTGAAGTAAGGGTTCTGCTTGAACTTAACTTCTGGTCCAAATCCTGGGCTCTCTGACAGCAACCGGATTTTGGTATCGACTTTGAAAGGAAGCAGTGTCAGTCCCACTGTTTCTCCTGCTTAATTTTAAAGGTTTAATTAAGGCTTCTCATTTGCATAATAAGTGTGATAGTACACTAACTATTCTATGATTTAGAAAGATATATAATAAAAAGAACAATAATGCAGAGTTCATTTGGAAATTGAAACAAAAATCACTGAAATGCAAATGAGTTTGAGAAGGTTTGGCTCGGGGCATTGCTGGGTATTAATAAATACCGTGCAATATATTCTGGCAATGAATATAGACTTATAGAATGGTTTGGATTGGAAGGGACCTTAAAGGTCATTTAGTTCCAACCGCCTGGCAATGAACTGGGACACCTTCAAGTAGATCAGATTGCTCAGAGTCCCATTCAACCTGGTCTTGAAGGTTTTTGGAGATGAGGCATCCACCACCATATGCACGTGATGAGTAAGCAGAAGAATACTTTGCATGGTGAAAATACTCATCCCCAGTGCTCCCAGATAAGGGTCTGCAGGGGTCCCAGGCTGCTGCAGTGCAGATGGGCTGTGATCACTGCCCCAAGCAGCGATGCTCACCTAGTTTTTCTCTCTGGGTCTTTCAGCTCCCCCCACTGTGCGGATCGTGCACTCTGGCCTGGCGTGCAACATCGAGGAGGAGCGCTACTCGGAGAGGGTCTACACCATCCGTGAGGGTGAGACGCTGGAGCTGACCTGCCTGGTCACTGGCCATCCTCGGCCACAGGTGAGCCCCTGCTGTGCCTGATGACACTGCTCTGTCTGTCCCTGAGCCTACACAAGTTGGTTTCATCTTCTGCTAAAGAGTCACATCAACTTGTGCTGCCCTGGTGTGTGTGTCCCCATCACCACCAATTTTTGTCTAGGGCAAGCTACAGGTTATTTTAGATCAGGACCTGAAAAGGCTGAGCTAAGTGTCCAGTTGTGTGGTGTGGTTGACACACTGGAGGGAAGGGATGTCATCCAGAGTGATGTGGACAGGCTGGAGAGCTGGGTCGGTGCCCACCTCATGAAGCTCAACAAGGCTAAGTGCAAGGTCCTGCACTTGGCTCAGAGCAGTCCCAACCACAAATATAGGCTGGGCTGAGACTGGATTGTGAACAGCCCCGAGGAGGACTTTGGGGTGTTGATTGACAAGAAGATCAACATGAGCTGGCAATGTGTGCTTGCAGCCCAGAAACCAACCATGTGCTGGGCTGCATCAAAAGGAATGTAACCAGCAGGACAAGGAGGGGAATCTCCCCCTCTACTCTGCTCATGTGTGACCACCCCATGGAGTACTGTGTTCAGCTCTGGGGCCTCCAACATAAGAAGCACATGGACACGTTGGAGCGAGTCCAGAGAAGGCAGGAAGATGCTCCATGGGATGAAGCACCTCTGCAGTGGAGACAGACTGAGAGATATAAGGTTGTTTAACCTGCAGAAGAGAAGGCTGCAGGAAAACCTCAGAACACCTAGTGCATAAAGGGGCTGACAAGACAGCTGGAGAGGAACTTTTTAGAAGGGCATGTAGGATTAGGAAAAGGGGGAATGGCTTTAAAAACTAGAAGAGGGTATGATAAAATTCTATGATGTTTTGGTAACACCCCAAATAAAAACAATGATGTAAAATCAGTTCTGTAATTATGAAGTTAAATATTCATTGCTTCATAAGTTATAAAATCATAGAATCTTAGAAAAGTTAGGGTTGGAAAGGACCTTAAGATCATCTAGTTCCAACCCACCTGCCACAGGCAGGGACACCTCACATTAAACCATGCCATGAAAAGCTTTGTCCAACCTGACCTTAAACACTGCCAGGGATGGAGCACTCACAACTTCCTTGGGCAACCCATTCCAGTCCCTCACCACTCTTACAAAAAAGAATTTCTTCCTTATATCCAATCTAAACCTCTCCTGTTTAAGTTTGAACCTGTTACCCCTTGTCCTGTCACTACAGTCCCTAATAAAGAGTCCATCCCCAGCATCCCTATAGCCCCCCTTCAGATACTGGAAGGCTGCTATGAGGTCTCCACACAGTCTTCTCTTCTCCAGGCTGAACAGCCCCAACTTTCTCAGCCTATCTTCGTATGGGAGATGTTCCAGTCCCCTGATCATCCTCGTGGCCCTCCTCTGGACTTGTTCCAACAGCTCCATGTCATTTTTATGTTGAGGACACCAGAACTGCACACAATACTCCAGGTGAAGTCTCATGAGAGTAGAGTAGAAGGGCAGGATCACCTCCTTCAACCTGCTGGTCACGCTCCTTTTGATGCAGCCCAGGATATGATTGGCTTTCTGGGCTGCAAGCGCACATTGCAGTTGGCTCATGTTCATGTTCTTATCAGCCACCACCCTCAAGTGCTTCTCCACAGGGCTGCTCTAAATCTCTTCTCTGCCCAACCTGGAGCTGTGCCTGGGATTGCTCCAACCCAGCTGTAGGACCTTGCACTTGGCATGGTTAAACTTCATGAGGTTGGCATCAGTCCACCTCACAAGCGTGTCAAGGTCCCTCTGGATGGCATTCCTTCCCTCCAGCGTATCCACCCAACCACACAGCTTGGTGTCATTGGCAAACTTGCTGAGGGCGCACTCAATCCCACTGTCCATGTCAGTGACAAAGATGTTGAACAAGACCGGTCCCAACACCGATCCCTGAGGGACACCACTCATCACTGGCCTCCAGCCGGACACTGAGCCATTGACCACAACTCTTTGTGTGTGGCCATCCAGCCAGTTCTTTATCCACTGAGTGCCCCACCTATCAAATTGATGTCTCTCCAATTTAGAGACAAGGATGTCGTGTGGGACAGTGTCGAACTCTCTGCACAAGTCCAGGTAGATGACATCAGCTGCTCTGCCCCTGTCCATCAGTTCCGTAGCCCCATCATAGAAGGCCATCAAATTGGTCAGGCAGGATTTGCCCTTAGTGAAGACATGCTGGCTGCCACCAAGCACCTCCATGGTTTTCATGTACCTTAGCATGCCTTCCCAGAGAATCTGGTCCAAGATTTTGCCAGTCACAGAGGTGAGACTGACTCGTCTGTAATTCACTGGATCATCCATTTTCCCCTTCTTGAAAATGGGGGTTATATTTCCCTTTTTCCAGTCGTTGGAAATTGCCATGATCTCTCAAATATGATGGACAGTGGCTTAGCGACTTCATTCACCAGCTCTTTCAGGACCCGCGGATGGATTTCATCAGGTCCCATGGACTTGTGCACGTTCAGGTTCTTAAGATGGTCTCGAACCAGATCCTTTCCTACAGTGAGCCCAAGGTCTTAATTCTCACAGTCCCTGCATCTGCCTTACAAGACTTGGGTGGTGCACTCAGAGCCTTTGCCAGTGAAGCCTGAGGCAAAGAAAAGTATTTATTATTCATGAAAAGTATTTATTATTTTATGAAAAGTATTTATTGCCCTGCTGCTGTGTTCTCTGCAATTGCTGATTATCCTCTCCTCTCTGATGGTGCTCACACCATGGAAGATTGGTGCCGCATTGAATGTTGTTGGGCAAGATGCTCATCGAAAGAGCCAAGTGGTAAAACTTGGCTGACACAGACCTCATTCACAGAAGTTGATCATAACATTTTTATATAACACTAACTGATGCAGGAAGGGAGCACCTACCCCCTGAGGACACCTGGCTGCTTTTTAGGTAATTTGTTAAGGTGTTTGGTGCTGTTGAACATGGGGCAGATGGGATCTGCTCCAGGCTGGCTGCTGTCTCCTGCCGCATACCTGAAACAAGTTCATGCCTCTCAATACCTGTTAATAATGTTGGATTTATTCTGCCTTCTCAAATGTTTCTTTTCTTGGCTTATTTAACAACTTTTTAATATCCAAAGCAGACGGCTCTGGATGCGGCAGTTTATGGTGTGCCATGTGTTTGGGTGGAAGTAAATAGCATGTTCATGTGCAGGTAAAAAGGAGCAGGATAAAGGTAGACTGACACTTCCAGTGAGCTTCCTTGGAGAACGTTTCTTTCTCAATCCATCTGCTCCAGCAAAGCTGCCCTGCAGCCTGCAAGGTTTGGTGCAGCTCAAGTCAAAGATCCCTCTCAAACCCCTGGCCCAAGGCAGCTTCAAAGCCAGCTGCCAGGAAATGCTTTGGACCAGCTATGAAAGGTCCGATTTCAAGCAGTAACAAAGCTTATGATGCTGCTGAATAAAAAAAAAGCTGTTCAACCAAAATGTCTTATCGAGAAAGCAACCATGCGGCTGCTCTTTTTCATAAAAGTCTCTATTTTCTCATCTGGGATTCAGGATGAAAAATTGATTTATCTCTGTTTTAACTGTTTATAGATTTTTTTTTTGTCAGCCAGCACCTCGGTCTGCTCTCATGCTTGCTCCCATGTTACAGCTCTCTCACACTCGCAATATTTTTTGCAGATAAACTGCCTAGGAACAAGGGAGTAGTTTTGGTAGTCTCAAATGGATGATTCTGCAGCAAAATACGGGAGGCTTGGCAGAGCTGCATTTGAACATTAGCCTTTTTATGACCTTCCTATTAAATATCCATTCAATTTTAGTGCTCCAGAAAGTATGGAAAAAAAAAAAATGACGGTGCCTAAGACACCATAGTTTTTTGCATTGCCATATTTAAACTTTGGCATTGAAGTCTGGGGGGGCTGCAGCACTTTGGACTGGTTGCCCATGAAATTTGGCTTCTAGTAAACAAGACTCCCAGGAATCTCACCAATATTTGTGTGAGTTTTGTCAATGAGGCTGCAGGGGAAAAAGCACTGGTGGAGGTTGGGCAGGAGATCAGGGTGGATGTAAAATCAGCAAGCTGGTGCTCACCATTCCCAGCTACCAGAGAATTACTCTTACATGTCAGTAATTACTCTTGGTATTTTAAGTACAATTAGTTTAAGATTTTTATTTATTTTGCTTGCTGAATATATTGTGGCTCTTCAGCAGGAGCTCTGCAGTGTGTTTGTTACAAACAAGAGGCAGTTGCTGGCTTGAAGAGTGGATATGCCATTTATTTTCAAACTTTTCTTTTTTATATGTGTGGAATTTATTTATGAAACTTGACAATATCTTGTTGGATTCTCATGTTCAGGCAGCCTTGGCTATGATATGACTTTGAGAAGTGTCCATCAGTACGCCTCTTATATATGGAAGTAGTGAAAATGCATTTTTATTTTCTTGTGTAAGAGACTTCCATATATATTTTGTGGTAATTGCCTGTATTTTCAGTATTCAAATTTTAATGGATTTTTGCACAGAGGGTTATCATATTAGATTTGCAAATTCTATGCAAATTATTTTCATAGAATTTTATAAAATATGTAATTATGAATCTATTCTAAGAAGGCTGTTCAACTTGCATGTTTTTCTTAAACTTTTTTAAATTATTATTGGCATACATAGGAACATCTTTTGTTTTAAGTGCTCTAAAAAATAAGCAGCCCAGACCTAGGCATTTGTAAAATCCCCTGTTGGTGTTCATTGCTTTTCCTTCCCCCAAGCAATCAATTAAGGAGAAAAGGAAGGTGTGCTGTGAGTTATCTGATGAGACCATGTGTCCTGCATCTCTCCTTGCAAGAACTGGTCTTTGCAGATGCTGGCATGGCTTGAACCTCTGCCTTGCAAAAGCTTTTTGATCTCCAGAGGTGTTGGTGGGACTGTGTGTTCAGTTCTTGGAGACTGTATCATGTTCAATTCTTCCATCACAGCAGCAGCAGTGGGTATCCAAGTTGTGTTGTCATAATGACTGTCAGGTGATTCTCTCCATGGTGTACCATACTGGTGTTACTGCTGGATGGCAGTCCTTGCAGGGTTTTAACATCATAGAATCACAGAATAGTTAGGGTTGGAAAGGACCTTAAGATCATCTAGTTCCAACCCACCTGCCATAAGCAAGGACACCTCACACTAAACCGTGCCACCCAAGGCTCTGTCCAACCTGGCCTTGAACACTGCCACGGAAGGAGCATTCATGACTTCCTTGGGAAACCCATTCCAGTCCCTCACCACCCTCACAGGAAAGAATTTCTTCCTTACGTCCGATCTAAAGTTCCCCTGTTTAAGTTTGAACCCATTACCCCTTGTCCTATCACTACAGTTTCTCATGAAGAGTCCGTCCCCAGCATCCCTATAGCCCCCCTTCAGATACTGGAAGGCTGCTATGAGGTCTCCATGCAGCCTTCTCTTCCCCAGGATGAACAGCCCCAACTTTCTCAGCCTGTCTTTGTATGGGAGATGTTCCAGTCCCCTGATCATCCTTGTGGCCCTCCTCTGGACTTGCTCCAACAGTTTCATGTCCTTTCTTTGTTGAGGACACCAGAACTGTACACAGTGTTCCAAGTGAGGTCTCACAAGAGACTGGGTCACTTGATTCAGTGAATTGCCATAGCCTGCCTTAGTCTTTTTTTAATTTTTTTCCCTTCTTTTTCTTAAATGATTAGTTTCTTTTTTCCTGCTGTGGTATGGAATATCCCTTTGGCTAATTTGGGCCAGCTGTCCTGTCTCTGCTTCCTCCTGGCTTCTTGTGCCCTTCTTCACTGGCACAGCATGAGAGACTGAAAAGTCCTTGATCAGGGTAAGTGCTACTGAGCAACAACTAAAACATTGGTGTGTTATCAGAATTGCTCCCACAGTAAGGCCAAATCACAGCACTGGACCAGCTATTAGGAAGAAAATTAATTCTATCCCAGCCAAAACCAGGACAGCCAAGCACTGTCCTATACCACTCCTTAAACTTCAGCGGCAATCAGGTAAGGGATCGTAAGGACTTCTTTTCTGAAATAAAGGCTGCTAGATGTATTGTGGAGCAGAAATGCCACATCGGTGTGGCAATGGCTCATGGAGGGGAGCGAGGATGTTAGCAAGAAAGTGGTGCACCACTGCAGGGATGCCAAGAGCAAACTGATTTCTGCACATACTCTTCTCTTGACTTGTTTCTCTGCCAATTGCTGTTGCTTTCGCCATCATAAGTGATGGCATTACAGCTAAATGGAGGCTGCCAGGTTCCACCTATAGACACTGCATGAAGACAAGAAGTGAATTTTGGACTTGAGTCTTCACAAGCATTGTGCTGTTTCATTAACAGAATGTCTGCTGTTCCTGCTTAGTGAGCTATGGGAGCCAGGCAGCTGTGGGAGAAGAGCTTAAGTAAAAAGATCATCCAATATGTAAGGCTGGTGTGAGTAATGAGCTTTATTTAATGCCCTTAAAGCAAAACTGTGGAAGTAGCTTCTGCAAGCCTTCCATTCTGGGAACAGCATGTAAGATTGGGTGCAAATGCTAAAGCGGAAAGTTCTGATTTGCAAACGGAGTTTCATAATTGAGTGTCTTGATAGCTGAGGGTTTTGAGCTACAGTTAGTTACACCTAGAAAATTAAACTCTCTTTAAAATCATGCTCTTAACAAAGATTTTTTTTTTTTCCTTGTCTTGGTGGCTAATTAGCTGCATTCACCTGTTTTGCTGTTTCTGAGCTCACAGTAGGTCTCCACAACTATTGAGAGGCAGTTAGAAAGCCAAGTATCTAATGGTAGAAGAAAATGTGTGAACTTTCCTCCTGTGGGTCCTCTTAAGGTGAATGGCAGCAGGCTTGTACCAGATGGGCTGGAGAATATGCCAGCACTTTAGAGTAGGTCAGCTTAAGGAGCATGCTGAGCCCTCTATGTGGCTGTAAAGAACATAAGGTCTTCTAGTCTGATGTTTCTCCAGTCATTACCTTCCTGTTGGCCTAAAAGTTGCTCTGTGACTCTGTGGGTTAGATGCCTACGGGTGAGCCTTGGACCATTGCTGTAAATTGCTATGAGTAGATATGGTCCTTAGGGAGTCTCCAAAGACTCCTCTATGGGCTCTGTTGTCCCATGTACCTTTCTTCTCAACCCTGCCATCCTATGGAACATCCTTAAGGAGAGGAGACCTTGTTGATGCTCCATTGCAGCCTCCTGTGCTGTGGGGCTGCTGTTACCAGCACAGTATCTATCTGATTTTTCTTTCTGCCACATTAAAAGCTCCCTTGGGATATAAAGAGAAGAAAAACAGTCTCTCTCAGAAGGTTGAAGATGTGTCCTTTTCCTTAGTTTTGCAAGTTGGCTCCTGAATATCCAAGTTTTTTTACCTAGGACACAATTACAAATGAGTGCCTTTGTGTGCACACTGTAATGCCTGCAAGGGAATGCTTTTAGCTCTGAGAACTCTCCCTGGGACAGAGAGCAGGTTTCATATCCCGAGAGCAAGTGTGACTATCTGCATGAGGGTGCTTTCAGCTTCCTATGCGAACACGCTTTCTGCTTCTACCCTGTGCATGTTGAGGGTCAGTATTACTTTAAACTCCTTCCCCATGGACATGATGGACTGTAGCAGCAGGATGGTAGCAATAGAGAATCAGACCAGACTAGGTAAGACCCACATTTTCACCTCCTTCCTTCATGGATTGGAAGAAGCAAGAGAAAGTGTTGCTCATTGGGTTCCTCTCCTAAAGGGATGCTCATGGCTTCAGAGAAGAAAAGCAGCCTGGTCTAGTGGAAAGTGTCCCCACCTGTATCAGGGGATTGGAATTGGATAAGCTTTAAAGTCCCTTCCAACCCAAACCATTCAGTGATTCTATGAATGTTGGCAGGGCTGGTCTGAGTGTGCCTGACACAGTGCTATGCCACTCTGCTTCCTCTTTAGGTTTCTTAATGACACCCTGTGTGATATGAGGCTGCCTGTGGTGGGTGTCTGCTTCAGGTGGAAGTCTGGGAGGAGGAATGAGTGTTTGTTTTGTTTTCTCCCTTTCATGTCAGTGCTCCTGTGTGCTTTTCCCAAAGTGCACATTTATGTCTTTTTGTCTTTCCAGGCATTGCTTTTAACTTTTTGATCCATTGATGTAGCTCTGTAACAGGCTGATGACTCGCATGTGCCTTTTCTGATCTGCTCCAAGTCGTGTTGAAGTGACGCTGCTCTGTGGGGGCCTCTCTTTGAAAATGTGTCTTCAGATTTACTGGCTTCCTACAACATGCCACAAAATTCCCCCTAGTATTAGTTACAGGCAGGTAGAGATGGGGAAAATCCTCTATTCATGGTGATGGCTACACTTTCAAACTGGAAACTGTTTTGCAACTTTGCTTAAAAATTGTTGCATTCTAATCAATATCAGTGAAACCTTTTGAGAGAGTAATGGAAGGCTGCAGTAGTTATTACAAAGGGAAGAGATTATAAACCCTTGCGCACTACAGCTCCCCAAAACTTAGCCTCATTTCTAATTACACAGAAAGCTCTGAGCACCCCAGCACATGATTGTCTGCTTGTTATCTGTGGAGTAATTGTGGAGCATTTGATATATCACTGATATTCATAATTTGCAGCATTCTTATATACAGCACTCATCACTCGATCTATTAAATGTGCTATTAGTTGCCATGGAAACTAATTTTCCTTGATTAAGTTTTTGAAATGCCATATCCACGCTCAGGTGAGGCTAACGGTGGGTGGGCAAGTGCAGCCCTCTTCATAAATTACTGCATTAGAATTCTGACCAGAGGTTGGTTTGGATTTATTAACAGAATCCTGCAAAGCCCATTCCTGTCTGAGAATGAGGGTGACATGACAAGCCCTCCCCTGTCCCTAGTAGTAGGGCTGAGCCCATGGTTTATGTCAGACCTGCTGGGGCCAGCTGCATGTCCCTCAGGGTAAGGGGCTGCTGTGCCACCATTCAGACCTGTCACTTTAACAAATGTTAGCCCAGGAACTGAGTCTTGTGCTATACCTGCTTGTCAGCTCCACAAAAGATGTGTAAGAACACTTGTCCCTACGACACAACTTATTTGCTCTTTTACGTAGGTAATAGGTGCCATTTTATTTACACTAGTAAGGCTGTCTTGCACAGCCCATGGAGTCTCAGGTATAGCTTATGCTGGGGCATCTAATTAGTGGCAGCAATGACTGTGACTGTCCCAAGGTTAGGAGTGACATTTGGGCCACATGGGTCAAAGAAAGCAGCATCTTCTGAAAGAGCAGGAACTGGCTGGGAGATTTTGTATCTTGCCTGTCCACTAAAGGCTGAATGATAAAGACCTGGTTTGTCAGCATAGACTCAGCTACATTGTTTTGGGTTTTTTTCTGTGTCTTTCACCTCTGTGTGTTGTCACACCTCGAGTTACATTATCCTGTCATGAGCAGTGTGTTCTGAGATGAAAAACATGCTGAATGGAGGGAGAGCAATGCCTGAGTCCTTGTCCAGTTGCTCTCTGGCAAGTGATGGAGTCCTTGCATTTGTCCCTCTGCCCTGACCAAACTCCAGAACTGGGGAGGCAGCAGCTGCTGCTGCCGCCACACATAATCCAGCCATCTTGAGAATTGTGTGCTCTTTGCTCCCAGTGAGCTACGTTATTTTGACTATTTGGGATGCAAAATGACCTAATAAGCACTGAGGCTTTCTTAGGCAGAACTGTAGTGGATTCCACCTCCTCACAGCCATCCCTCTGACACTCTTCTCCTATGCAGCATTATTGGATTATGTCATTTGGATATGTTATTAATGGCTTTAAGCTAAAAAGCGTAAATGTAGATCAGATAATCAGGAAGTTCTTTCCTGTAATGGTGGTGAGGCACTTGCACAGGTTGCCCAGAGAAGCTGTGGCTGTCCCATCCTTGGCAGTGCTCAAGGCCAGATGGGGCTTGGAGCAACCTGGTCTCTAGTGGAAGGTGTTTTAGGGGGTTGGAACTGGATGATCTTTACGGTCCCTTCCAGCACAAACCATTATGTGATTCTGTGATTTTATCCCCTTGAAATCAAGGGGCTTAGACATGCACTTGTTGCTGGTTTTGTGTGAAGAGAATGTCAGGAAGTGTGGCTCTCCTGGAAAGCAATGTGTGGGAGGATCTGCTTTTGGATGACCCCTAATTTTCTCCCTGCTCTGTTTTGCTGTGTTTTCTTCCCACTTGTAGGAGTGGAGTGCTGTGCTGATGGCCAGCCTGTCAACAAGCAGCTACTCTCCTTGTGCAGCTAGGAGATACCTTCTGCTTATTGAGCTTGGTGATTTTGCACCCTGAGCACAGCCAGGGCTGCTGCTCCTCTGGGCACCTCTATGCTGGGACATGCACCCTGCTGCCTACTGGGAATTGGGGTGGAGAAAGGGGGTGCTACAGGTAGCACAGATTTTTTTGTTGGTTTTTTTTTTAACCCGTCTCAAGTGACTGGTAGGCATAAACTGAACTTCTTGAATAAACTGTAGTTTTGGTGGGTCCCAGTTTGTCTGGTTAGGGGTTAACTGCACTTCCTGACGTAAAGCAGCCTGTTGTCCTGAGTCAGAGCATGCTGTGCTCTCCATTTGTGATGTGCTCAGATGCACGAGTCTCTTTCCCAAGGAACTTGAGGAATCTGTTGCTTGCTTGTCTTTCAATAGTGTTCCTCACTGTGGATGCTGTGATTTCTGCTCCAGATTTTTTTACATTTAACACTTAATTCTCTTGTCGGAGCAGGAGAAGGTTGTAGTGAACACTGAATGTATCTGCAGTGCACTGCAGAGGTGTGAATGCAGGTGCTGTACTCTAGGAAGAAAACATCAAATAAACTATTCATAAACTCAACAGCAAAAATGGCAGGTAAAGTTTAATCACATATTTCTTTTAATGCTTAAGAACGATGGAAGCATGTGCTATTCACAGCTAAATGTGAGCTTTATTGAGTCAAACATTTATGAAGGGTTTTTTCCAGCATAAAATGCAGGCTAATTTAGTCATGAGTCAGGCTGGATTTTGTCAGGTGTTCACTGAGCATTTGTAAAGTCTTCCCATGAACTAAGAAGTGTCATATGAAATCATCATCAGTTTTCCTAACAAGAGCACAATTACTGTAATAAGGATATGCAGAATGCAATAGGGAAACATCTGTTCCAGTGTAATTAACCCCCTCTCCTCCCCACAGACTGCTTTCTTTGGTCACATCAGCAGTTGATAAGAATTGCTGTCCATTAAAATAGAAAATGTAGCATCCAGTTTACCTCAAAGGAGCCTTTTATGTTTCACTTGCAGCTGATCAAAGAGAGAATCACATGTTTTTTTTGTTTTGTTTTTCTGAAATGCTGCTTTTTATATTTTAATAGATGGAGTACCAGAAAACTTTAACTTTTTCTTTGCACACACTAATAAGGTGAAGGTAGGATTATGTTCTGAAACATTAGAGGAGGCTACACTAATCAGATTGAGTAATTAAGATGGTATGCATTTTAAATAATTAAGATTTTCTATAGCATGCCACAGTTAGATGTTTTTGTTGATGGAGATACCTCACTGCCTGGGAAAGGGTTTGCTTGTTGGAGCTGGCAGGAGAGGTGAGTGAACCACTGCATGGTGCACATCAGCTGCTTGGCAACTCCAGACACTTGTGGACTGCGGTTCTGCTTTGCTCTGTGATATCCTGGTGTCCTGTGGGGGTTTGAAAAGGTGCCTTTGCTTGCTTATACACCTCATTTATTGATATTATCTCAGTGGTGTGTAGAATCATAGCATCCCAGATTGGAAGGGACCTCAAGTACCATCTAGTCTAACCCTTCTAGGCAAAGCATGACATAGACTAGATGGCCTAGCACCCTGTCCAGCTGAATCTTAAGTGTCCCAGCACTGGGGAATCCATCACTTCCCTGGGGAGATTATTCCAATGGCTGGTTGTTCTCATGGTGAAACTTTTTTCTCTGGTGTCCAACCAGAATCTCCCTGCAAGTAACATGTGCCCGTTACCCCTCCCCTTTTCCACGTGAATGTATATTGCTGAAATGCTAAATCTTATATAGCCTCATCTGTGGAAGGAAAGGCTTTCCTGAGGATGACTGTGGGAGCCTTGAAGTAAGAGCAGACAGAGGTGGTGAAATAAGTGCTGAAGAAGATTGGTCCAGAGGTGCTGTTGATTATGGCACTGATGTTGAAAGTTACAAGAATTTAGACTTCCCAAAAAGCAACAGAGAAGAAACCACAAATTCCTAAAGAAAACATTTCCATCAGAATCTATTTTGACCTGCAGTCTTTGTCTAGTGGCAATCTAATGCTAAAATCTCACAGTTAAGTTGTAATTAATGTAAGGGCTTGGCAGAGTTGTCTTTGTTAGGTGACAGTTGTGTAGCCTATTCTTCAGCCTGTCATGGAATGCAGAACATTTTGGGCAGCAGTAATGAGGAAGGTACAGAATCCTTACTAATCCATACTGGATATTTTGTGAATATGCCATTGAAACATTCAAATCCATTCATCCCATCATCTACAGGAAGCTAGATTGAATGACGTGTTTTGCAAGCCGATAGAGAAATTAAACTCCTCAGTTCTTGTATTATGAATACTTTGACCAGTTGTATCTTGCTGATTCTCCCAGTTCCAGGTGGCTGCTGTCTCTTGACAAGAAATATGTTTGCAAGTTTCTAAAAGGGGCTTGGAAGTGTTGGGAGAAAGAGGTCAGTTTAGATCAAGATAAATGCAGTATCAGGGCAAGTGAAGTGTGTATTTCAGTCATGCTCACTTGAGAATATCGAGCCTAGGCTTGCTGAAGCATCAGCAGTCACTGAGTTGAATCTATCAGAGAATCCCATTGCGCTGGAAATAACATCCAGGTTGGTGACTTTTAGTATACCAGGCTTTTCGCATATGATTGACCCTTGTGGAAGCTTAAGAACTGCCAGAAATTCCCTACAGAAAGTTTCCAATGAACACAAATCATGACTCTTCTATCATGAGAAACAAAACCAGGGATGTTTTCCATTTTATTGAAATATGAATACTTGTTCCCTGAATATGTCACATCTGTCTTCTCCCCTCCCCCTGGTTTTTACCCCCAAACTGTGCTCTGCAGTCTTTGATTTCTGTCTGTGTAGTGTCAGCTTTTGTTTCCCTGTTTCTTGATGGACCCTAAGAGGTAGGGTCTTGGATCAAAGAATGGGGGAGTGCCCTGCAATGCTGCAGAAGTAGTTGTTTCCCCATCACTGTTGAACATAATAGTCTCATAAGCAAAAATGAGGTGGATGGTTTTGGAAGTTGCTGTGAAGTCTTGCTCACTGAAAGAGAATGTATTTGATGAGTAAAGAGATAATTTAGTAACCCAGGGAAACTAGCAGCATATGCAGACCTGCTGTGCCTGGAGCAGAAGTACATTCTGGTAACATTCTGGTAGCTGGTCTGTGAAAAGTTGTCTCCTAAAGGAACACTTGAAGATGCTTTTTATGGAGCAGAATAGGGAATTGTTCCCATTGCTGTTGATGTAATGAAAGACATGTTCTACACCTGCGAGTGAAACCTCAGAGCAGCAGGCTCCTCATTTATTTTCTCATAGCAGCAAGACCTGTTCATGGCAGGAAAGCACATTTGTTTTGCTGCCCATTTGAATTCTTCTCCAAAAATGATGTATTTGTTATCCAAAAGTCCAGACGTGATAGAGCCTCTGAGAAGGAATGGTATGACTACAAACTTGACTCTGGTGTATTCCATACCTGACTCCAGAGTTTGTTTCTGGAGCTGATGCCTTTCAAGGGGCACCAGTATGCACTTCCATGACTGGCAGTTCAGTTGTTGAACATTAAAGGCTTGATTGTTCTTCATAGCCTTTTTATTATGTCCCACTAACTTCAGGCAGCAGAGGGAAGATGTTTCTGTAACACATCATGCTTTCATAGCAGAACTTGATGGCACCTGGGGATTAGGAGATATTCCCTCAACTGCTGGTGACATGGATGGAGGGATTGAGTGCACTGTCACCAGATTCGCCAGCATCTCGAAGCTGTGCAGTACTGGAGGGAAGGGATGCCATCCAGAGGGACATGAACAGGCTGGAGAGCTGGGCCTGTGTGAACCTCATGAAGTTCAGCAAGGCCACGTGCAAGGTCCTACATCTGGGTCAAGGCAGTCCTAAGCACAAATACAGGCTGGGTGGAGACTGGGTTGACAGCAGTCCTGAGGAGAAGGACCTGGGGGTGTTGGTTGACAAGAAGCTCAACATGACCCAGCTTCAGTGTGCACTTGCAGCCCAGAAACCAATCGTGTGCTGGGCTGCATCAAAAGGAGTATGACCAGCAGGTCAAGGGAGGCAATTCTCCCCCTCTGCTCTGCTCATGCGAGAGTACCACCTGCTGTACAGTATTCAGCTCTGGGACCTCCAGCATGAGAAGGACATGGATGTGTTGGAGTGAGTTCAGAGAAGGCCATGAGGATGCTCCATGGCCTGGAGCACCTCTGCTATGGAGACAGGCTGAGAGAGCTGGGCTTGTTCAGCCTGGAGAAGAGAAGGCTGGGGGGACAACTTAGAGCAGCCTTCCAGTACCTGAAGGGGCCTACAAGAAGGCTGGAGACTTTTGACAGGGACCTGTAGGGATAGGACAGGGGGACATGGCTGTAAGATGAAAGAAGGGAGATTTAGATTCGATATGAGGAAGAAGCTCTTACCTGTGAGGGTGGTGAGGCCCTGGCACAGGCTGCCCAGAGAAGCCGTGGCTGCCCATCCCTGGCAGTGTTCAAGGCCAGGCTGGATGGGGCTTGGAGCAACCTGGTCTAGTGGAAGGTGTCCCTGCCTGTGGCAGGGGGGTTAGAGCTGGATGGTCTTTATGGTCACTTTCAACCCAAACCATTCTGTGATTCTCTGCTTCTGTGATCTGCTAAGGAAGGCTCATGACGTTCTTGCTTTTTAATTTTAAGAAGAAATGCTGCTCACAAAACCTAGTGCATCCAATGTGGCTGATGTTGATAGAGTTTGAACAAATGGTGTTTCTGGTATGACTGTTAAATGATCCCTCTGTGATCCTTCTGTGTGGTTTTATTCTCTCTGCTGCTGTTCTTGTAGATCAAATTATATCATAGACTGAGCTCTACTTCAGTCTCTGGCAGCTGGGAGTGGCTGATTTTGGAAGCATGGGGTTTATTTGTGCTGCCATCCACCTGAGCAGTTGCATCTGGATGCTCTGTAGAGTGTTAGTGAGCTTATCAGCCTGGAAACACTATATGCCTTTTGCTGAAGGATGCTCTGTAATTGAGGCTTATTCCCAAGTGGTGCTGAAGAGCTCTTGTTATGTTAGTTGTTGTGCGAGACTTCCCCCTCCACCATCCCAGCTCTTGGAGTCAGCTCAGGCATATATGGGTGTTTGTTTTTGTTTTGTTGGTTTTTTTTTTGACTGCTTTGAATGCTAGTAGAGGCAAAAAATCTGAACCGGAAGAGAAGTTTAATTTTAAATAAGCTTTACTGTTTAATCTGTGTGTAAATGTTTGCTTTCCCAGCCAAAAGCAATTCTAAAGACTGAAGTATCGCTGTCGTAATTAATTTGGTGTACACCAGGTATTTCTTCTGGTACTGTACTATAGGGTTCAGAGCACAGCTGGTGAAATAAAACTAAACAGAAATAAGAAATGTTACTGTTTTAAGTATGTCTATGCTGGTTGTCTTAGAGATAGCTGAAAAGTTCTAGGAGCTTTAAAATCCTTCTCTAGGGTACAACAGCATCTTCCATTAAAACAAGCAGGAACAACTTATGGGTCTTCTGTTGTGGGTTTTTTTTCCTCATCCTGTCTTTTTTTATTTCCTTTCCCTGTTATTTTCTTTTTTTCGTGTGGTCTGTTATTCTTCATAACAGTAAGAGCAGAAGTGGAACTAGCCAACAAGTATGTTGAGATTATTCTTACTAGTGGTTTTTTTTCTGCATTAGGTGACTCTTTACACCTTATTTTTGAGTGGTTTGTCTTGTTCTACCTCTACTTGAAAGGTATAACCTTGGTACAGGTTTGATAAGTCCTTATAAATAATTATAGCAACATTATAGGCTGAAGTCTTTTACTCTTGCAGATTTCATGATCCAGGGGATAAAAATAACAAGTGAGATACTTTTCTTTCCTCCCTGTATGTCTATCAATCAAAATAATAAAGATATTTGACTTGCACGTTTTAATGGTGTAATTAGATATAATTACATGTTCAAATGATTACACATATGAACACTAATTACATAATTGAAGACAATTATGCTAACTAGGTAAATACATAATTAACTAAAAATCTCTTGTAAAATCAAGGAAATTTGCACAACAGCCAAGAAAGTAAAATCAGAATAAAAAATAAATAAATAACCCTTTCAGTCTGAGAACTCCAGCCAGCCATGTGTAGTTGGAGAAGACTTGGCTGTTTAACTTCTGGGGGGCTGAAGCTTAGTCTAGCTGCCTTTTCTAGTTTGTAGTTTCCATGTAAAAGGAAGGTGAGCATTAAAGCTGAAAGCTGTAGTGCAGTGAAGGTTGTCTTGGGCTCTGGCAGTGTTTTGCTGACATCTGTAGTCTGGATTTTGGTGGTTTGCTGTTGTGTGGGCTTTTCTGGGGTGGTAGACAGAATTGTTTTGTCTTTATAATTGTGTCTTCTTAATAAGAATGAAGGGAAAGCTCAAAGTTAGGTTTTGTGGATGTGTGTTTTGGTTTTGCTTTTGTTCTTTTATTTTAATGCAGCAGTGCAACTTTCATATACCAAGGCCAGGCTTATAGTGGCAGGGCTGTAGGATGAAGGCTCAAAGACTCATCACCAGCTCCTGCAAGGCACTTTCCCATGCTGAACCAAGTTGTCTTGCACACCCTTTCCAACTGCAAGAATCTGTTAATACAGCAGAAATGTGGTGACATGTCCAGAGCCTCAAGAAACTTCCCAGTGCATTAGTGCCTTTGGGGATGGATCACTATTGTGTATTAGGCAATGCTGTATTAGTGGCTGCAGCCCCTCTTCCCTGTGCTATCAACTTTTCCAGTTTTAAATATTTCATGATTTGCAGCTGTTTTCATTTACCTTTGGAAATCATCTTAGTTCATTGTTGCTAAATACTGCAATGGTTTCGTTAGACTTTGTTCTACAAGTCCTTAATCCTTTGGGTATTTTTTTAATTATTATTTTTCTTAATCTCTCTTTGTAATTCTCTTGATATGTGGGAACTGTTCCCAGATCCCTTTCCTTGGCAGTTATGGGAGTAATTTAAAGGTATGCCAGGAAAGCTCAGCAAGGCATGAATGATGCTATTTGTGATTACTGGATTTTTCATGAATTTTCTTCTTGTTGTGTTCTGAGTTGGAAATAAGCTAAAATTTCAAAGTCAGTAGGATTCAAACACATGCTCAATTTCTTTTCAAAGGCCTTGGCAGAACCATTCTCAGCTGTGCCAGGTACAGAGAGGAAGAGACTCAGTCCTTTTCTAGTCTTGTTTAATATTGGTTTAGACTTCTTCGCTGTCTGAAGAAGACCTTGCCAATTCTTCATCTTCTGAAACTAAGGGGGAGGGGAAACTGTAGGTAGAAGCAAAAACATGGCATCAGAGGTGGGTTTTTTTTGGTGTCTCACTGGCAGTTTCAAGCAGAAAACTATGAACTTTCATCATGGCTGATCCCAGATGTCCATTTTCCTATCTGTGGTCTATCATCTGCAGTGTGTAGGTAGGATGTGCTTAATTGTGCACCCTCTAGATGTCTGATGTTTTGGAATTGCCTGATCAAAAGGTTGTATCTGATGACTGTGGGAACTAGGTAAGAGTAGATTTGATTACTAGGAATATTTTCTCTTTTGGAGTAGGTTTAGAGCCCTGGGCTTTGTGTCATCCTGTTGGATATGACTGTTAGTTATACAACACAATCATGTGTTGCAATTTTCAAGAAAAAGTGTCTTTAAAACAAAAAAAAAACAGCTAAACCCTACTATTTGGTAATTTCAGTCAGTGTCTCTGATTTTTTTATGTTAACAAGAAACTACAGGCTTGGTGCAGTATCTGTCTTGTGCTCAGCAGCTGCTGATCTTTTCTGGCTTTAAGTTCTGTTGATAGCATTTCATACCAAGCTGACAACTTTCTCTTGTCAAGTTTTCATCTCTTTTTTTCTTTTCTTCCTGCTGCGGCCCCCCTTGCCAGTTCTCCCACCTTTCAAGGAAAATAAAATGTCACCTCCTTTCTTTGTCATCACAGCTAAAGCAAGTTAAATCTCAGGATCTCACTCTCATTTTTAGCTGAATGAGATTGTAGAGCATAATTTGGCATGTGTGAGTAAGGGTTTCTCGTGAAAGAAGATAAAAGCATAGCTAATGTTAGTGGATCACTAAGATTCAGCATATAATTCAGAAAGATGACTGGAAATAAGTCAGCTGTGCATCTTCAGTCTCAGAAGGATGCAATACAGTGTGTGCTGTAGGAAATGCTGATAAGGTGCAGTGTGAATGTAAAGGCAGAGCCTGGTGGTTATCAGCTTCCAATATTTAGAAGAGATTTTTCTTGGTCTCTTCATGCATAAAGTCTGCAGTCAGTGGTGTTTGAAGTACGGCATGATTTTTCTGGATTACATTTTATGAAGTTTTTAAAATGGGAACTAGTTTAAGTAAACAGGATGATATTGCATTGCAGGAAATCAATAACCTCAGTGCTATTTGCAGAAGACAATGTAGTGGAAAAAGAGCCATTTAAACCTAGTGTTTTATGATGTTCAGCTAAGTGCATTTAATTTGTTCAAGCAGAGGTGGGCTTAAGACGTGTCTTGGTTACTGTCAGAGCACACAGTGTGGTGGGGGTCTGCAGGGTAGCTTTGGTGGAGGAGGAGAGGCAGTGCCTTGCATGCTCCTGTAGGAGCAGAGAATTAAGGATCCACAAAACTTTGCAATGAAGCCCTTGGAGGTATGAGCATGTTCTGGAAACAAAGCTGGTTCTTTTTAGTTGTCATGCAGAAGGAAAACAAGTGCATTTTTCTTTCTGTTGCTGGCTCATCTGTACTGAGAGTATGCAGGTCTCTGCTTTGCAGTGTTCACCATCTGCACAGAAACAGCTTTCTTTTGGAATGCTATATTCACCCTGTGTGCAGACATGCTGGCGTCAGCCATTGCTGCTTTTGTTTTCTCATTTACAGATACTCTTACATGTGACACTTGTTAGTCAGTTTAAAGGCTGCATGTCTGCCCCAAAATACCTCTACCCTAATGACTGGTGCAGGAAGTAGTCAAGTTTCATATTACTGAAAGACCAGAAGAGAAACATTCTCTTCTGTCTTTATCAGTTCACTTGTCTCTGACAGCATTTTGGGTGTGCTCTGTAAAGCTGTTTCTCTTGAATATTCGGTTTCTCCCAAGGGACTTGCAAGGGAGTGAAATGGGTAGAAATGGAGAGAATGAGAAGCAAAAGTAATACCTAGCAGGGTTTTTAGAAAAGGAAAAAAAGCATCCATTTTAAACTGCCTGGATTTCAAGATGGCTTTGTCACTTTGAAACACGGTTCTATTATAAAGAGTGAATCTAAAGTAGAAAAATCCTGTCTAGCAGCGACTTTTCCCTCACTGTGTTTACACTCCAGTCTTCTGAGTTTAATGACAGAAATACATTTTTATGCTTTTTTGCTCTTGAGGGAGACAGATAGCTCTGCGAACAGGGGAACTGGTGGCTTGTGGCTTCCCTCTGCTGCTTCTGCTATGATTGAACAGCAGCTCCTCAGATCTCTGTCCTCCTCTAATACCCTCCCAAATCCTCATCCCCAGATTGGATGCAGCAGACACTGCTCCAGAACTGGCTGTGTGCACGCACCAAATTTAGGTAAAGGTGGGCTCTAAAAGGTCATGCAATGAAGACCAGCAGCCATGTAAGGTTTTTAACATGCAAAACTGGACTAGTAAGAGTTATTTAGGGTATATAGGTTGGGTTTTTACATCTTTTACACTGAAGGCATGGTGGTCACAGTTGTGCGTTAAGTGCTGGGTGGTGGAAATCCAGTATCAGGCAGTGATCTGGGCTATAGAGCTGGTTCATGGTGGTGTTTACAAAAACGAGATTCTACATCCCTGGGTCTGTGCTGTGACCTCCCTCACTCCCAGGAAAGTCACTGAGCACTGGTGATTTGGATTTAATGAAACATTTTGGATAGAACATGTTTTGCATAAACATCTTAGGCTCAGTAAATGGGAAGTGATTTCAAATCCATTTTGTTACTGCCTTAACTTTGCCTTTTATGTTGAAAATTGATCTGCTATTGAATTTCAGTCCCTCATGTATGTTTTAAAAATACTGATTTCTTTTCCCTGATTTTCACATGATAGTGCAAATTTGATGAGCTTATTACATGCACTCTTGAGCATGTTTCTGTTGTTTTAATGAGTGCTCTGGCTGTTCTCTACATTCTTGCCAGTTCTTCAACATCTTCCTGGGGTTATAATCCTCAGAGTGGGACTGTCACCTTAGACTTTATTCCAAGGCCAATTGTAGAGGCTTCAGTTAGAGACAATGTAAAACTCCTAATCTATCTGTTTATTTTCTGCTTTATACAACTAAAAAGTCTCTCAACTTTTTCATTCAATGGTAGTTTAAAGAGGTGATGGGACTGGCATGAAGCACATGGATTGCTGTGGTACCACCTCCCTGTTCGCTGTCCTTTTTAGCAATTGCGGCTTTTGAGAAGTGCACAGAATGTGCCTTCCTAGGAGGTACCTTTGCAGAGCATTGTTGCAAATACCTTGTCCTTGGACCAGCTTCTCTTTGCAGCTCTTTCAGTGACTGGTCTCCAGATTATCAGCTCTCTTACAGTCACCATTGCTCTTGTATCTCATGTAAGTTTGACTATACCAGACTTTATTTCTGAAAACTGTAAGGATTTTGGATTATTTACTGTAGCTGTATGGCAACAATAGTTACTTATCCTGCCACTGGTGGAAAAAATGGTACTATGATTTAGATTGGTCCACAGGGGATATAAGAGTCTATGTGTGTATTTCAGAGTTCTCTGATGGTCTTATCACCAAGTTCTGTGGTAGTGGTAGTTACAAAATATCTTGTATTTATTAGCCTTTAAGTAATCTAAAACTATTGTGTATGAATTTCTGTGCATTTAAGTTATGAGGATGTTTATGACTGGTGGTTAAACATGGTATACCAGTATCAGAAAGCCACTGTAAAAAATAATAACTAGGAATTCAAATGGTGCTATGCGTGCTTCTTTCTGCCCGTTATGTTCTTTATTATGAAGATGAGAGGTTGCATTTCGTTTTGAAGCAATTTAATGCTGCTGAATAAAAATAGCAGAGAAGAATAAAACTACTACATTCACAGATGTTTCAGTCATTTCATGAAACTCCTTGAATAACTTAGTTGGCAAATAGTAAATAATTTCCCATCAGGAAGACATAACCACACAAGGCCCTTGTAAGTCCTGCAACTGGTGACAATTTTAAAATGTTACTGAACTCAGTAGAAACAAGGCTCTGTGAAATTCATTAAACTCAGTCCTTCTCAGTTAATGCAAGAGAAGGTATTTTCCTTCCACACAGGTTGAACCCCCCCATTCTTCAAGAGATATTTATAGTATAATGTATATTGATTATTCAGTATAGAGTGCTAATTCTTTGAGACAGTGAAACATCTTAAGGTCATAAGGAAAAGCATTATAGTCAAACTAGGATGAATTGCTGTAATTATTCATTTAACAGGTTTCTCAAAGAGTTTTTGAGAAGTACATAGATACTTCCCCAGCTACTACGTTTTCATAAAGAAACAGACTTACTCACCTAAGCAAGTTGTTATAAGAAGGATCTGAAGAAGGTTGTTTTACCAATTTATCTAATGATCTTCAGGATCCAGTTATTAATTTCCTCTTAAACTGTTNCTAAGCAAGTTGTTATAAGAAGGATCTAAAGAAGGTTGTTTTACCAATTTATCTAATGATCTTCAGGATCCAGTTATTAATTTCCTCTTAAACTGTTCAGTGATCACTTAAATTTTTTTCATTGGTTAATCTATAGCATTGGAGTGTAAGAGATCCTTCCTCTGCACTTTCAAAGCCAAATGTGAGATGCCTTATTTTCAAGAGTATTGATGACAACATGTACAAGTTTGCTGGAACAACTAAGACATGAGCCTTTTAAATTTAAGAATAGTAATATAACTTCTGTTGCCCTGAAATTGTGGCACTATAACCTGAAAGAAAAAAAAAAAAAAAACAAAAAACAACAAAAACCAACCAGGAAAAAGGTGTCTTCTTTTTTTGGGCCACGTTCTTACCTAAAGCACATGTTTTCTGTACTTTACTCAACCATGATGGTGGATTCTGTGATTTGGTGCAGGTCTGGACTACCCTATCCCCATGTCTGTTTCCTGGACTCCATCAGAGGTAGACTCCATCAGCTAATGAGTGCTGAGCTGTGCTGTGATAAAGCTCCACAAGTGCCTTTGCAGCATTTATAGTACATAAATCAGTGCCTGCTCAGGGGGGAAATTTGTGACAAGCGTAGAACTCTGATTTCTTGCCAGCTCTGTTCTTTTTTGGGTGGCTGTTCTGTTCCTTCACCTCTGGGAAATTCCTGTCAGTGCTAATAAGAATTTAAACAAATTTGGACTGCTTAAGAACTTTATATATATACTATTGCTACATATTGGCCTGTTTTCTGTCTTCAGACTTAGAAGTAGAATTCAAGCCTGCTGTTTTCTTTATTGGCAATAGATGTTGTATGACATGCAAGTTGCTTGACCTGAGGTGATGGGGGTATATGATGATGTTTCACATAATTGCTATAAAAGTTTACTGATGCAGTGACAAGCTAGAGTTGCTGTGTTGCTTGGACAAGCTGCATTTTGCTGGTGTACTTGTGAGCTGTATCATTTTTGTGCACGGGGTGTCAGTTCATATAAAACTGCTGCTGAGTTACACCAGTGGGGTTTAGGTAACTCTTAAATAACTTGGGTTATGTTGATCATCAGTCTTGCAAAAGTGCAGGAAGTTCAGAAATGAAGGAATAGTCAGCTTAGATACAGTTTTTCTCACATTATTGTATGTGGAGATCTTCAGTCATTCTTACTGATCCTTTCATTTATTGCAACTTACCATTTTGGAGTCACAAGATTATAGTCTTCATCCGTAGACTCCAGTCAAAGCATTGCTATAACTGATGTATTTTGGGCTAAAGTGAACTGTGAACAAAGCACTAAAGTTCTTCTGTGAACCTGATTGCTTCTAACTTTGTGGGTTTAATGATTATTTTCTCTGTAATTAATAACCACAAATTTTCCTTTCCTAGAGAATAAAAGGAAGTATTTTTCCTATGTGTTATAGCAATCAGGCTGGAAAATAACAAGTTCCCTGTGATCTCTGGCACCGAGTCAGAACTGATTGTGTCCTCATGTGTAACAGTTACTGTCATAGTCTGCTTTTAGTTAGATGAGTAAAATATTGTGATTTTGCATGCCAGCCTACTGAAGCATTAGGATGTGAGTAAACATAAGCACATGAGTTGTCCCAGAAAGGCAGCAGCCTTGGAACAGCACTCAGTCTTCTTTCATTTCTGTGAAGTTTGAGTGGTCTATACAGCGATGAAACCCAGTCGTCCAAGGGGATTGCATCTTGGCTACTGCAAACTTAAAGAAATACATTTAGAAACAAAAGACTCTCCAGTTCTTCGTTTTGTTTCACAGATAAAAATATTTTATCCATGTCCAAGACAGAGGATCATGATTTTTTCACTGTAAGCAGGGCTTCCATTGAGTCGGCTGGTTTGCCACACTAATGTTCCATGTAAAAAGTTTCAAACAATGAACAGTACTTTTATATGATGCCTTTTCAAGACAAATATTTCAGATATAATAATATGAAATAAATAGGAAGACAAGTTCATACCACTGTTGTGTATTCATAGCCAGTAGCCATATCTATTCTAATGATGATAGATGGTCTATACCCTCAGTTTCATGCATGCTGCATCATGCTACTTGTAGGTTTGCTAAAAATCAAAATGCATCATTGTCCTCCCATTTTAGTTAGCTACAGGGGTAGTTAATCCTGTAATTTAGACTTGTGAAAGCTTTCCTTTCAGGTACAGTGAGGATGACCTGGTGAACATGTGTGAGATTTCCTAGAGTAAACATATCCTTGCAAAAGTGCAAGGTGGTGTCCTGCAGAGCAGTAGCATTTTTGATTAGTGCTGTATCTTCCTGTCTCATGGGCATGGTGCAGGAATAGCTGGGATTTGTTTTAAGTGGCCAAGAGAAGGATATTTAGAGACCCCTGGAGGTGTGCGTTTGATTTGATTATCCCTTAAATCATCAAAAAGCCCTGCAGAAGTGTTTTCATGGGCGCAAGTGAGAGGACACTCATTCAAACAAGGAGCTGTTGGATTTGCTTAGTGATGGTTTTCATGCCCAAGTTCTTCTGTGCAGAATCCTTGGAGTTGAACAACTTGCTCTCTGTTGTGAACTTGCGTTCGTGTAAGTCTGGTACAAAATCCATGCCTGCCAGTGATGATTTACATCTGCCTTGCAGTCATTTGTCTGTGCAGCTCGCTTACAGGAAAGGAAGCGGGAGTTCATTGAAGAAAGGGCTATTTTGGGCCAACACATGTCCCACTTATTGCATGTATCAGGCAATGAAAACTTGGATCCAGTGTGCTCTCCTGGATTTTTTTGTTTCTTTCACTCTTCCTTTTTCTTTCTTTTTTTCTTTTTTTTTTTTTTCTTTTTTAGTGTGTTTTGTAAAAATATTCTTTTTGTTTATGTTTTGGGGTTTTTTTTGGTTCATTGTCTTACACAGTAGTATACGGCAGTCTCCACAGGGCTGTGGCAGGACCCTATGCTGACCCATTTCAGATAAGCTTGGGTGTACCTCACAGGGCACTGAGATCTACAGTGTGGTTATAACCCTTCTGTAACAGAGGAAGAGGTCAGGGGAGATACATATGCTCAAAATGGCTTCAGATAGTTTCCTTAACTAGAAGAACAGAAGTCTCTCTTTCCTGACCCCAAAGGGGTCTTTTGTACATTATGTCCTCTGTGTTTATCGTGAAGGTGTTGAGTGCTTCCTGTCTTCAGTGGCTGCTGCCCCAGCCATTGCTTTCCTGAGAACAAAAATAATCTCATGGGAAATTTCTTTTGCATGCAAAGAAGGCATTTAATATGAGGCGTGAATTTGGGCATTATAACAGGAGGTTATGATCAGGATGTTTTTCTCACCCTTGTTTTCTTCATGATGTCAGAGGTTAGTGACTGTAGTCAGTGGCAGTGGGATGCAGTGCCAAACCCCTGTGCGGGCACTGGGTGTATTTTTAAGTTGTGAGTGCTCCATCCCTGGCAGTGTTTAAGGCCAGGTTGGATGAACCCTTGCATGGCATGGTTTAGTGTGAGGTGTCCCTGCTTATGGCAGGGGGGTTGGAACTAGATGATCTTAAGGTCCTTTCCAACCCTAACTATTCTATGATTCTATATATTTACTTACAGTTACTGCATTAGACAGATTTCAGTGGGTTTTTTTAAATCTGCATTTTTAGTCTGAAAGTGTAAAGTCTGTGACTCCTACTGAATTGAAGGAAAGCTCATTAAGAAAAGTGAAGCTGTAGGGTGAAATATGACTGTGTCTTGGGGCATCTTCTTAAGGCAATAAATACTATCAGAGGTACTGATGGTAAGCGAATTTATGGGCATATACAAATGGGACAAGTACATAGGTCATGATATTTCTACAAGGGTCATAACTTACTAATTTTTTAAATTTTAATAATTTTTAATTGAATTGTTCATAAATAATTTTTTACTGTTGTGTGTTCAGTGGCTCAGTGTATAAGTAATGACTTGATGTCCAAGTGGAGATCAGTGACAAGTGGAATTTCTCAGGGGGTGGTGTTGGTACATGTACATGCACTATTCAACATCTTTGTTGGTGAGATGGACAATGGGATTGAGCGCACCCTCAGCTAGTTTGCCAGTGACACCAAGCTGTGTGGAGCACTTGACATGCTGGAGGGTAGGGATAACATCTGGAGGAACCTGGATAGATAATCATATGGCAGAGCAGTGACAATTCATGGGTGGGATTTCCAAATGTGCATCAGAGTAACAGTGAATACTTGGGAAAATGGCAGCCTTAGAAGCCAGGGAGTGCGTAACTATGTAATGGATTAACATTTATTAGTCCAGTTTGTGTATGCTGTGATGTGTGAATGTAAATTTTTAGTTGAAACACATTACAAGTAAGACTAGCTTTGTCTTTCTGGTGGAACAGAATTTATTTACTTCCTGTGGTTTCTGCACTATCTGAATAGACAGAGTATGCAGTGCCGCTTCTGCAGTAGGCAGTGGAGTTTTCAAACAAGGGAGCAGATTATGAATAGCAAATACTGATAAAATGCACTGGGTGAGCAACTTGTTTTGTGCCGAGGCTTTGTGCCAAGGTATTTGAAAACACTTAAGTATCTGAACTATGTGAATATATTGTCTAATGCTTTTTGTTGTTGCTGTTTAAGTCTAGTGATCCAGAGGCTTTCGAAATCCTCTGGTGTAAAGCAGCATGGATGCTACTTTGGGATTCTGTAGATTCTATGATTTAAGACTCATAGTTGCCACAATGTCTCATGAGCCAGTAGTCCTTCTTTGCAGTCAGGCCCCACTTTGAAAATGGGATAATGTCAGGGCTGTGCCTCTGAAGGTCACTGCAGTAAGCAGTGATGAAAGCTTCAACACTAGAGCTGAACATGAGACACTCCATCTGTAAGGGTGGACTTGAAGGTCTTAGTCTCTTAAAAGTTATTAAAGGTCACCCCAAAGTGTGGACTGGAGTTCGCAGTGAGTGAAACCACTGACTTCTCTGAGGAGGTTTTCAGCCTCAGATACCTGTTTTTTCCTGTGCCCAATTTTTTGATTCCTTCATTAGCATAGGGTTTGAGAGTCATCTTTCTTCACAGTGTGTTCAATAAATTACAATGCAATATTGATCAGTGTAGTTCTATGTGTATGTTGAATTAAAGCTAAGGTAAATAATGAACTGAAGTTAAATCAGACCAGTGACATTCCTGGAGGATATATTTTAAGAGAGAATCTAGTTGACAGTATCTCTTTTATTTTTCAGGGACCTCTTCATACACCACAAAATTAGTTAATTTGTTAACATTACTCCTCTTCCCTCTAAAACATACATGTATGTACATTTTGTTAAAGCTGAAATATCTGCTTTTCTTGACAGCCAAACATAATCTTGTTGAAATTCATAATAATAATGATAATACATCAGCATTAAGATGTAGTGGAGGGGGGATGTTTTTATATTTATAAAAAAAGATAGAACTGACATCATCTAAATGAACTTTGCTATATTTTTTTGTATAAGTTATGTGGCATTGCCAGTTACATATATCCTGATAATACTTACAACATGTTATTGATGAACATATAAATGTTCTTTTGACAGCACAGACTGCCTTCCCTGGGAAATGTTTTGTCAGAGAGGAATGGGAGGAAGAGAGAAGTCATGCTTATAATTATTTTCCAATTAAAAATCAAACAACACTTTTTTTGCAATTCTGATTACATAAAGGGAAATAAAACAGGCAAGAGATTCAGTGAACATCTTAAATACTTTTTTTAAAATACTTCTCAAGCATTTGAAGTGTATATGATGAAATTGTATTCTGCAGCGTGCAGAAGCTGAGCATGTGTTCCAAAATTATCCTGCAGCACATTTATATGGATGATTTAAAAAGCCCTGGAGCCAAGAGTTTAGAATAGAAGTACCGACAGATTGAGACTGGTAAATATAGCAGTGCTAATAGCGTCTCTCTCACATGCAGACTGAATGTTGTAGATGTGGAGTTTGGCATATTTGCTCTATCCCAGAGCAACAAAACCTTATGAGAGTTGTGCAGGTCACCTGGCAAGAGGGCAAAGCCATTTGGGCTTCTGAATATAAGACAGAAAGCTGAAAATGGTTTTGAAGTATTGTTTGCTGTAAATTCAGCCTCCAAAGCCCATGCCTGCACTTCTTTCAAGGGGAGGAGAATTTATGTGGGCTATAGCTGGTCATGAATTTTTCACTTCAGATACTTTTATGGAAGATCCTTCCTGTCCAGGAGAAGATTCCAATGAGAAGAAGGCTGACTGCTGCCAACCTTGTGCTTTTGTGCAGGCTACTGGGATCCAGAACCCAGTTCTGGGTGAGGATTGAGTATGGCGGAACTTGAGTATGCACCCTGAGGAAATGATCTTCCTCCAACCAAGGACACCTTGATAACCACCAAAGGCCTCCCAGCTCAGCCGTGGGACTTTCCCTCACTTGAGAGAGGGCTGGAAGCACAGCATGTCCAGCTCAGCCTTAACTGGTCATGGAGACAAGAACTTGCTAGTGATGGCAGGCTTGTATTGCAATGTCCAAACCAAGCCAATACTGGTTCAAGATTGTTTGTGACAGCCTGCCTAGCAGATCCCAATGGATCAGTGTCCAAATGCTTTTCTTTAAATAACAGCTGCACTACTTGTGGACAGTGTTTGGGGACTGTTGTCTGGGAATAAATAGCCAAAAACTGATTAATTTGTCTTGCATCAATCTCATTTATATCAATGACTGCTGGTCTTTACCCTAGCATAGAATTAGTGCATGGGATTGAGAAGAGACAACTTTGAGAAGTTCAGGAAGAGACATAAACTCTTTTTAATGCAAGTATCCTACTTGTGGCCTCTGTAGGCACAAAACCCCTGTCGTTTAAAAAAGCAGTTTTGGTGTTGTTTGTCCAGGTCACTGAATTAGTGTGAACTGAAAGAGAAGGACGTATCTGAAGGTATCTCTAGATGTCTGTTGTGTTTTATGGAGATAACTTAGAGTACCAAATCATGCAAGCAAGGACTTGGCTCATCAAGCATGGGTATTAGCAGTATGTGTATCCACCTCCGTGCAGCTGTTGGTTACACTAAGCTGTTACTGGCATTTTTATGGCTCTGGAATTAAAATATTCCTTTTAAAAGCTCTTTGCTTCTGGAAAAATAATTATCAGATAAAGGAATCTGTAATTGCTGGAAACGACATTAAAAAAAAACAAACCACCTATTTGAAGAAATAGATGGTAGTAGTTGCAGTTTCAAGCAGCTGATCATTTGACTCCTTAAAATTGGATTTTATTGTTGCTAAAAGATAATCCATCATTCGTTTTGCCAGTGCTTTCCGGTGTGCTCTCATCTTTCACAAATATTATTTCAATGACAATTATAGGGAATTTCTCTGCAGTCATTCCTGCTGTGTATCACTGACAGTGGCTTGAGTTCTTCTCCATATCTCTGCTGGTGTCATCCATTTTTAATGGGATGTTTTCATCAAAAGCAATCAACTGTTTCTGAGAGGGTGATCAATGCAAGATTACCTTTCAGGTACACTTAGACGGAGTTTTTCATTTTGAGCATGAGCTACTCAGTTTTCTGGAAAAGTTCTCAAAGTCCTCCAATAAAAACCTGGCTGCTGCATACATGGTTCTCAGTTTTGTGAGGAAAAATATGTTCTGCTCACTTTTACAGAGTTAAAGTAACAATCTTTTCTGGTGCTTGCTCAGATCAGGTGGACCAAAACAGCAGGAAGTGCCTCTGACAGATTTCAAGATTCAAGCGTCTTCAATGAAACTCTGAGGATATCCAATATCCAGCGACACCAAGGAGGACGCTATTACTGCAAGGCTGAGAACGGCTTGGGTTCGCCAGCCATAAAGTCCATAAGAGTGGACGTGTACTGTAAGTAAACTGCTTGGAAAGATCTTACTATGTTTTTTTATTATTTTTTTTTATAATACCTGGCATTGCAAAGAATTAGCCAGCTCTTTGAAGTGCAGATTCTGCAGTTTTTGGAAGCATGGAAGTATTTATGGTTAGAAGACTTGTGGCTGTTGCTGATGAAGACAGGTGGGGCTGCTGGTGTATGGGAATACCTTTGAACAAAATTGCAGTACTTCAGTAAGAAAGATGAAGCTCAGGTACAACTGAGCCTGCTTAGCTATCAGAGGAAGATTTGTCTGCATCTTGCATAGGGTGAAGATCTAATACGTGGCACAGCCCTTAATCTCTTTTAGTTTTGGCTGAGCTTGCCGTTGAAACTGATATGGGAGCAAGTACAGATGTGTTTTGCTATTTTACTTTAATTGCTGCTGAAAGATGTTGCTTGCTTTTGTGGTGCTTTTTGTTATGTTTTTTTTCTCTCTTTATGTTCCTATGATACGAAGTTTTAGAAGCTGCAGGTGAAATGCTGGGCAATGAAAAATATGAAGTATTGGGATTGCAATGTGGTTGGTCACCAGAGCTTTCAGAAAAAGAGAAAACAATTGTAAATGCCATACTGCAATAAATGCACAAAATGGAATTAAAACCAAACCCCAACAAACTCCAGTCTGACTTGTACAACTCCAGTGTCAATGAGCAGGCTGGTCAGATGCAGCATGTCTCCTGTTTGTGATCAGTTAGTTTATTGCTGTAGGTTTAATGGTAAACTTTGCATCTGACTGTAAATGATGTGACTGGACTCAGCTGTTGAAAGTGAGAAGACCCAAATGCCTCAAACAACTGTGGTTTTGTGTGCACTTCAGATGGAGGAAAACTGTTCAAAATCAGTCTTAAGTGGTCCAAAGATAGAAAGTCTCTGCAATATACATTTAGAAACTTCTCTAATGCAAGTGTAGTGTCATGTAAACAAATATGTTTACATGTCACATACGTAATTAAATGAATAGCTGGAGCTTCTATGAGCTTGAAGTTAGCCATTTAGTCTCCTGAGTCCTTCAAAGAAAAACCTGACTGTCTTGTGACTATACAGGTGATGGGGTTGTCTTCCCAAAAGTAACCCCCTCTCTACCAGATGAATATCAGGATGTAGGTTAATTTAGAGACCCAAGTGGTGACATTTTCTGTTTATTCTTTATGGGATTGGTGGAGGGGGTGACTTTCTTTAAGGGGATTTCCTTGCCTGGTGTGTACACTTAGCTTCATGATGTGCTTAATGATCTGTAACATACCAATGCCAAATTTGGAAATCTTTATGAACAGTGACTGAATTAGGAAGTAATTTTGTAGGTCAGCCCTGTGTTACTGTTCAATAGAAACCCCAAGAGCAAACATTTAGGTCTTTTCTTTTGGATGCCATTAAATCAATTCTCTCTTATCCCAGCATCCATGTATTATATTCTTGTTAATTTTTAATTCTAGGCATGGCAATGAAATTGATGTTTACAGAAAAGGCAGGAAAAAGAGTCTCAGGACTGGGATGCTGCATGGTCTGAAGAGGAAGGGTTGAGAAAGCTTGTTTCAAAATTTTGATTTTTTTTTTGGAATTTCATTGAGACTTCCTTCTGGAATAAGTCTTTTTCCTTGTATCATATTTTGTTTAGCTATTAATATGTGTCCTCAGATTTTCTGTCTAGGACTTATTATGGGTTGAAGTGTGTTTTTTACATCATACACTGCTTCTTAATATACTTCAAATACAGATGATGTCTTTCTGGAACATGACAGTCTCCAGCTTCCAGCTGTGATTAAATCCTAGGTGGGTTTCCCTTCATATGCAGGCTGATGTTTCGTTGGGTATTTTCATCTGCTGATGATCAAATATTTGCAGGCAGACAGTGATACTGCAGTAAACGTAATGTGCCAGTGAAGATGGGATCTAGCTGTGAAAAAGATTGGAGAAAACCCCCTGTACCCCACAGAAAAGCTCATAAGAAATCAACGGTTTGGAAATTGGAATGTTGCAAGCAGTTTAAAATAATTTTGCCTTTTTTTCAGTTGGATTTTATTTATTTATTTATTTATTGTTTCTCAAAAATTGACTTAATTGATCATCTTGTGTTTGCTGATTCAAAAACTCTGAGCAGTACTGAGCAGTTTGGGATTGGTGTGTTTTCCTACTCAGAGACCACAAAATTAACCATAAGGATCACAAGTACTTAGCCAACATTTTCTACCAAAATAAATTTTGTTTTGTTTTTATTGTAATAATAAACACACATTTATTAAAATTATATGGAGAAAGACAGTTTTCTTACAATTTTAGGTAACAGTCAAATACAAATCTGTGGAAACCAGGCTATATTCCCTTTTGAAATAAAAAGTATTACTAGAGCAAAGAAGAATGTTTTTAATATTTTGATAAAACCTTCAAATATATTTAAGAAAAGAAGCAAAATGTTTATATTTCTTAAAAACTCTATGGGTAAAAATCATTTTGGAAGTATCTTGGCTTGTAAATCTAGAGAGAGAAAACAATATTAAAGTAATATTCCACGTTAGTTTTGGATAAAAAGCAGACCTTAATGGCTAATTTAGGTCTTCAGCTTCTAATTTAAAATTTGAAAAGGCACTATATCTGTGTAGTTTGAAAATTAACTGTTGGAAAAAAAATCCACAGAAAGTCTTTGTTTCCTCATTCATTTCCATTATTGACTTGCTGGCTGGTTGGGAAATTTTAATATCAGCATTTGGATGGGAAATCTCACACTCCAGCAATTTCCTGGGTTTCATTTTCCAGTTAGCTTTGGCATTCAGCAGTACTTGGAGCCCCATTTGCTGCTACTGCAGTAATTAATTATACAGAAAGAATGAGGCATTTTGAAGATAGCCAGGGGTGTAAATCCTCTGCTGGGCTGAAGGGTAAGAGTAGCTTTAGGAAGAATAAGTGGTATTCCAGTGGGCTGGTTTCACCTGTTGGACATAGACATGCCTGCTAGATGGCTGAATTCCCGAGTGCTCAAGGAAAGCCATTTAGCTGCATTCCCATAAAGCTGTATTTAGCCGTGGCACTGTTTTTGGTGATGCAACAAGGAGAGAGAATTTGCACTTCTGCAGGTGACGGCAGTGGTGCTGTAGCTACTTTATTTAAAGCTGTCATGGCTTATGCTAAACCAGGCCACAGTGTCTTCTGTTCCTTTTGCATACACAGGTCTAAGTCAAACCTTTTGGTAAATGTAAAAAAAGGTGAAGGAAAAGAAAAGGGAAAGAAAAGAAAAAAAGCAATTCAGTGTTGCCAAAGTTCTCATTTCACCTACAGCTATTCATGAAAAGAGAGAGTAGTCCATGCCTGTACTTGGGCATCCACGGAAACTTAACTCATCTTAGTTTTCTTTGCTAGTTTCTATTAGAAAGGTCTCGTTGATTTCTGGAGGGATAAGACTGTGCTAAATAGACGAGTAACAATCTCTTCTCCTCTCCTTGCTTTATGTGTCTTTAAAAATAGTTTTTTGTTCTCCCAGCTCTGGCTGAAGATCCTTGTTTCTCACATCAGGTGAAAACAAATGCACTCAGTCCCCTTGGCAGAGAATTCTCAGGAGGAAGGTTTCCGTTCTTCTTGAGCCACCAGGAGAAGAAACTGCCTCATATATCCAAACTGTATTCACCCTAGACTTGAACCCTTTTTCTTCCTTCTCTGGAATTATCTCTTTAAAGTACATCTCATCTTTTCTCTTTGAAGACAAAGCTTTTGTACTTGACTCCTAGGAAGATTTTTGCTTGACTTATGGAGGACACTTTCTCCTTTTATAAGGAAGGAAACTTACAGTATAAATTAAGTTTTGGGTATTTTTTTATTTAAAGAAACAGAGCTCCTACAAGACAGGTTTTCTGCTTATCCCTAATTTTTAACAACAACAAAAAAAATACTAATTGCTTCATTGAAAATGTATTTTTTTGTTCTTGCTTCATGCATACTTATGGACCGTAAAAGAAGACTGAGTAAACAGTCAGGTATATGTTAAAAAATTTCTGTAATTAATTTGGAAGTCAGAATGAAAAAATTTTATCAAACCAGATAAGATTTTGTTACATGGTAGCAGAAAATACTGATTGTATCATGAGAAAATCTGTAATTCCAGGATTAAGACGTTGATCTGGGGGTTTAGGGGAAACAGCCATTCCTTATGCTCAGACATCCACTTAAATCTTTGATTGAAGCTGTATTTCCAGATACTGTCTGTTTATACAAGATTAATTAGATCCACCATAAGTTATTTTCTTCACATGAAACAAGTCCGTCAATCATCAGCTGCTTCTATGTACCCTGGATTTTGGCTGCTTTTCTATTTCAATGGAGTTATGGCAGGTGGGAGGCAAGGGTAACCTGGTGCAGTTTATTCACAGCACTCAGGTTATCCTGCCGTTGGAATATGCCGTGCATCAATTCCAGTCCTCTGAAAGATACAAAGTTATAGGAGGGGGAAGGCTTCTGATGGTCCCTAGCTATTCTTCTGAAATACCCGTTGATGTGCATGAATGTTACCATGGAATGGCTTGTGTTGGAAGGACCCTTTAAAGACCATCTCATTCTAACACCCTTGCCATGAGCAGAGACACTGTCCACTAAATAAAGTTGCTCAAAATATTACACATTAATACAAAGAATATTTGTGGAGGTCATAGTTGTCTAGGGTCTCTGCTTACCACATGTAAGGTTTCTCTAACACTTTCACTTCTAGGTTCAAATCTCTCATTTCAATTTTCTTTTCTTTTTTTTTTTTTTTTCAGCATTACTTTTAGGGTCTTTGTTTCTTTGATGGGTTT
>NDXB01022618.1:51219-64488 GCA_002631895.1 Agapornis roseicollis
TTTTTTTTTTTTTTTCAGCATTACTTGTAGGGTCTCTGATTCTCTGATGGGTTGTGTCACTGAAAGATCAAAGTAAGAACTAGCTTTGGTCTCTGATCTCAGTTCCATGTGCGGTCTTGATGCCCTTAATAATAGGGATCATAGAATCACAGAACGGTTTGGGTTGGAAGAGACCTTAAGGATCATCCAGTTCCAACCCCCCTGCAACAGACAGGGACACAGTGCACTAGACTAGGTTGCTCCAATCCCCATCCAACCTGACTTTGAACACTGCCAGGGATGGGGCAGCCACAGCTTCTGTGATCAACCTGTGCCAGGGCCTCACCACCCTCACAGCAAAGAACTTCTTCCTAATATCTCATCTACATCTCCCCTCTGTCAAGTTAAAGCCATTCTTCCTAAGAAGATTACCCTTTTTATAGGTGTCATGCATTAAAGACCTCATCAGATCCTGCCTCAGAGTGGAGACTTGGTTTGGCTGTACCTGTCTCTCATGCTCTTTGATGCAACTCAGCCTTAGAGTCAGGATCTTCATTGCTTGTGGTATGGAACTGACTTCATCACCTTCACTGTTTGTGGTATGGGATTGAATGAAACATGTTTGGTGTTGACAGATTACTTTAGCAAACAAGGAGCATCACGGCTTTGCTGGCTTGTGATGACACAGAATGCTGCTGATAATATGTGTCAAATGACAAAAATAGCAAACTGCTATTCTTCAGTATTTGAGTGTGTCTCCTAGTAGCATGTGTAATCACAAGTTTGCAAGAGAAGTGTTATTCAGAAGGAACACAGGGTCTGTAATTTGGAGGTCATGATGCTAATTTCCTTTATCAGTCTGGTAAAGGATGGTGCAGGGAAATGCTGAGTATTGTGCAGAGGGGTTTTAGTTGCACTGCTTCCATCACTGTCTTTTGTGTTAACAGCAAACATACTGCTTCTCCCCCACACTCGGCAGTCCAGATTCACCCCAAATTTTCTGTCCATCCTTTTGTTAGGATGCAGAATCAAATGCAATGTCAAGAATTATTTAAGTCCCAGTAATTGCTCTGCTGAGCCGCTGCTGGGAATGGGGAGAGGAATTAGCTGAAACTGCTGGCTGCTTGTCACATTCCTTCTCTGGAGAAAGGAATGCTTACTCTGATGCAGTAAGCTGAGGGACAGACCTTATCACTCTCTACAACTATCTGAAAGGAGGATAGAGTGGGGTGGAGTTGGTCTCTTCTCCCAAGTGATAGGACAAGAGATAATGACCTCAAGCTGCACTAAGGGAGGCTTAGACTGGATATTAGGAAACATTTCTTCACAGAGAGTGTAATCAGGCATTGGAACAGGCTGCTCAGGGCAGTTATGAAATCACCATCCCTGCGAGCATTCACAAAACATGTAGATGAGGCTCTCAGTGACGTGTTTCAGTGGTGGTCTAGGCAGTGCTGGGGTAAAGGTAGGACTTGAATCTTAAAGGTCTTTTCCAACCTACTTGGTTCTATAATACTATGATTCTCAGCCTTCACCAGTTCATCACAGTCCTAAGAAGCCAGGGAAGCTGGATTTAAACTTGCTGGGATGAGGAGGAGGTGATGTTTTCTCCCAGAGTGCTATTTTTGTCCAAATGAAATAATGGTGTGCTCTTCTTGAATGATAAAAAGCTGCCCTCTGATTCCCTCTCGCTACACAGCTAGTACGTGGCCAAGTCTGACTTGACACTAGGAGGGAAAGAGTGTGGGGAATTTCATATGGATAAATATTTAAAAATGAGCTCTTAAATTCTACTGAAGCAATGCATAAGTTCACAGGGAGAATTTATAGCAATGGGCTATTTGTTTTATGCATACACTGGTGGTAAAAATGACTATTGAAGATGGTGCTTTATGGTGAGTCTTCAAGTACCTCCTTAGATAATTACAGTGTTTCAGTCTTTCAGCATCTCACATTTTTCAGTTTCCATTGCACAAAGAGTATTAAAGAAATCCCTTTCATTCACTCAGCTTTCTCCATCCTGAATAACCTTTGGATTTTAAAATATAGGCACTGGCAGCATCCACTTCTGTAAATTCAGATGGCATTATTGCTGCTAGAATGGTTTTGAAGAGGGTGAGTGATGCATGTGCTTGAGCTGAACCTCAGACCTGACCACTGTAGTGTTCCTTTGTTTTATTTTTTTTTCTCAATAGCGCAAATGTAGGTGTTGGACTATCAGTGTTGGTATGACTGTAACACCCAAGCAGCAGCGTAATCCTTTTTTGCTTTGGGGTTCACACGGGGAGAATCTGATGTGATGCTAATGCTTTGGCCCCTGAGTGTGCTCAGAATGCTGCTTGGGTGCTGAACCACAGGGAACTTCGCTTTCTGGGGTGGGAGCAGGGTTGGTGCAAGGGACTGGTTCAAGATGTCTGTACCACATGTTCAGTTCCTGTGGGGCTTTGCCATGGGGATATTTCTTCCTTGTGCTTGTGTGGCACCTTAATCATACACATTTGATGTTCGTACACACTACAGATGTTTGTGTCAGTCTCCAGGCCACAGCAATCAGTTCAGCTGCTTCATTATTTTCTGTTCTGCCTCTTTGACTCGTGTTTGCCTTGTACTGGCTGCAGTGAACCATAAGTTCTTATTGCAATGACATTTTTAATTTTCATCTCTGATGTCTACCAGAATTCATTGATATGTTATTTGTTCTTCTTTATTGGCCTTTCATTCATTAAAAGCCCAATGGCATGCTTAAATCCTCATTCACATGGTTGGATGAAAAACCAGAAATAATGAATGCAAGTTTATTTTTTAAAAAGGAAAATTAATATACAGCAGTAGCATAAGCATTGGCACATAAGGAAAGTAAATATATTCATCTTTTATCACTGGTTTTACATGATACAATAAAAAAAGACTCTTTGAAATGAGGTATTATGCAGATGGAAAGCACTTAAAAGCTTTCCAATATTGATAATTGTAATCTTTCAACATGAGGGAAGCATAAACTTAATTTGTGGATTTCTGATTATTTCCTCTCTGAGGTCAGATTTGTACATTACAACATTAAAGGCTTTGAAAATGGCTGTGTTTGGAATTGGTGCGTTTGCAATGGAAGAAGTGGAAGAGGTTGGGTTAGCTGAGGTGGCCAGTTCTGGGAAGTACTGTGGCCTGGGTCTATACAGACTCATCACAGCTGGGGTGTCTGATGATGTGGGTGTCTTCATCAGACCCCAGTTCATTTCCTAACTTGGTAAAACCACAAACACTTGAGTTCAGTCCAGACTAAGTTGCAAATAAGTGTAGAAAGTGAGAGCAACTTTTCCTGTGGGAAGAGGAAAGTAACACAGGCAGCTGCTTTAGAGATGCCACACTTGCATGCACAAAGCATTTCTGTGGGGATATAAGAGGTGCTAGAGAAAGAAGAAACCTGGATATTAGTGTGGACCGGTTGGTACTAAGCCATGGTATTGTGGCTTTTTTGGGCTGCTGGGCATTGGTACATCTGATGTGATTGTGTCCCTATGACTCACCTGAAGTAGCATCACTTCTGTCCTTCAGTGAGCAGATAGCCTCACTGTCTTTTATAGTGTTATGTGTAGGGTTTCTGATTCTCTGATGAGTCGTGTCACTGAGAGATCCCAGTAAGACCTAGCTGTGGTCTCAGTTCCAAGCCCAGTCTTGATACCCTTAATAATAGGGGTCATAGAATCACAGAATGATTTGGATTGGAAGGAACCATAAAACACCATCTTGTTCCAGCCCTCTCCTGTGGGCTGGGATACCCTCCTCTAGACCAGGTTGCTCCAAGCCCCATCCAGCCTGGCCTTGAACACTGCCAGGGATGGGGCAGCCACAACTTCTCTGGGAAACCTGTGCCAGGGCTTCACCGCCCTCAAAAGAAAGAACTTGTTCCTAATATCTAATTGAAATCTACCCTCTGTCACTTCCACCTGTTTCTGTTTCCAGCACCACTTTGAAATTCTCTTCTGCTTCAGAGACATAATTGTGCATAGTGTCTGAGGTCACTGAAACAACAGCAGCCAGAGATGCTCTCCAGTACTATAGGTATTCTGCAGGTTGGCCACCATGCAACCAAGCTTTACTGTCAGTATAGTGAGAAACTGATGGAGTAGGAGACACCAGTGCTGGTGAGGGAGGTTTAAAACCATCCTGCTAGTGCGGTGCCATGTGGTTACTGGGGACTCAGCCCCTATCTAAGAATTTTTGCAATAGCTGAAGCAACAGAGCAATAAAACATGTAAACATCTCAAGGAAATTGTCTTTCCTTCAAAGAAATGTAAGTGGAGTAGATTTCATCACCCTGTCTGGAACCTTGGCCACTGCTTGTGCCTGTGTTTTCTGTTACCTTGGGAGAATCTGCTCCTCCTGTGCTGTCTTTCTGATGAATTCTTTGGCTGGGCAGTTGGATCATGGAGAACTATTCTGCCCAGTTATCGCCTGAGGAGTAATAAGATTGCAGTGGAGGATGCATTTGGGAAGCTGAAGGGCAGATGATTATATCTCATTAGTGGATCAGCTATTAGGCAGGTAAATGGTATTTGGCTGAAATTAGTTTCCTGTTACACGTGTGCACATCATCCAAGAAAGTAGGAAAAGATGCCCAGACAAGGGTGGAAGTGTTGCAGAATTTCAGATGGAAGGGCAATCCCTTTATTCCTGCCTGACCAATTTGGTGGCCTTCTACGATGGGGCTACAGAACTGATGGACAGGGGTAGAGCAGTTGATGCCATCTACCTGGACTTGTGCAAAGCGTTTGACACTGTCCCACACGACATCCTTGTCTCTAAATTGGAGAGACATCAATTTGATAGGTGGAGCACTCGGTGGATAAAGAACTGGCTGGATGGCCGCATGCAAAGAGTTGTGGTCAATGGCTCAGTGTCCGGCTGGAAGCCAGTGATGAGTGGTGTCCCTCAGGGATCGGTGTTGGGACCAGTCTTGTTCAACATCTTTGTCACTGACATGGACAGTGGGATTGAGTGCGCCCTCAGCAAGTTTGCNGATCGGTGTTGAGTCTTGTTCAACATCTTTGTCACTGACATGGACAGTGGGATTGAGTGCGCCCTCAGCAAGTTTGCCGATGACACCAAGCTGTGTGGTTGGGTGGATACTCTGGAGGGAAGGAATGCCATCCAGAGGGACCTGGACACGCTTGTGAGGTGTGCTGATACCAGCCTCATGCAGTTTAACCATGCCAAGTGCAAGGTCCTACGGCTGGGTTGGAGCAATCCCAGGCACAGCTCCAGGTTGGGCAGAGAAGAGATTCAGAGCAGCCCTGCGGAGAAGGACTTGGGGACCTCACTTGGAGTGTTGGGTGCAGTTCTGATGTCTTCAACGTAAAAAGGACATGGAGCTGTTGGAACAAGTGGAGAGGAGGGCCACGAGGATGATCAGGGGACTGGATCTCCATACAAAGACAGGCTGAGAAAGTTGGGGCTGTTGAGCCTGGAGAAGAGAAGGCTGCGTGGAGACCTCATAGCAGCCTTCCAGTATCTGAAGGGGGGCTATAGGGATGCTGGGGACGGACTCTTCATCAGGGACTGTAGTGACAGGACAAGGGGTAACGGGTTCAAACTTAAACAGGGGAAGTTTAGATCGGATATAAGGAAGAAATTCTTTCCTGTGAGGGTGTTGAGGGACTGAAATGGGTTGCCCAAGGAAGTTGTGAGTGCTCCATCTCTGGCAGTGTTTAAGGCCAGGTTGGATGAATCCTTGTGTGGCATTTTTAGTGTGAGGTATCCTTTCATATGGCAGGGGAGTTGGAACTAGATGATCTTAAGGTCCTTTCCAACCCTAACTATTCTATGATTCTATTAGCTGAAAAGAGGTTTTCCTCAGGTGAGAAGTGAAAGAGCAGAGTATAAATTTGTCTTTGGTTGTTTTTTTTTTTGGGTGTGTGTGAGTTTGTTTTGTTTTTGTTTGTTTTGTTTTTTGATTGGCTGTGTTTTGGTTTGATTTTTCTGTTTGTTTTCTGGTGGTTTGTTTTATATTTTTTCCTTGTGGCTGTGTTTGTTTTGTTTGGGTTTTGTGGTTTTGTTTGGTTTTGGTTTTAATTCAGTGTATGTGTACATTTTTTTTGATGGGGATTTTGTCTGAAGATTGAAGACTGCTTTTCACTGCATAAGACTGTTACATGTTCAAGGTTAGAAGTCTTTGCTTACCCTGGATAGCGAGGTGTCATGCTTTTGGTAGTGTGTTGGTGCTGATTTCAGTTAAAGTCTTGATTGATGAAGTGAAAGAACAGGGTGGGCTTCCATGTTTGAGGCCAGGTTAGACAAGGCTTTGAGCAACCTGGTCTAGCAGAAGGTGTCCCTGCCTATGGCAAGGGGGTTGAAACTATGGTCCTTTCCATCCCAAACCAGTCTGTAATTCTGTGAAAGCTGCCAGAGTAGAACCAAACCATCCTCCTTAACAAAAGTGGAAATATAAATGGTGTAAATGAGAGCCTCTGACATCTGATATGTACTGTTTAGATCTAGATTTGGATTTTTATTCTCATTCTTATAATCTTATATCTTTAATTCGGAAATTGGAATGTCACATGCCTGGGAGTCTCAATCTAATGATTTGAGTGATTACATGAGAAAGTTTATAGTATGTGACTGATAGTGGATTTTGTATTGGGATAATTTCATACAATGTCTTTGTCTTACAGGGAACAGCAGAGCTGGTAAGACAGGGCTTGCAGAGGCATTAATTACTGCATTTGTACCTTCTCTGAAGGTCTTATGCCTGATTGTTAGTGGCTTCTCTGAGGCTGTCCTTAGTGGTGGTACTTGTCTTCACCTCTCAGGGGCTGGTTTAAGTAGCAGTGGTAGAAATCACACTTGCACTTATCCTGCTTATTCTAGCAGTAGAAGATGTTTTCCTGACACGTGGTGAGAAGCTGAAAGTGAGCAAGTTTAGGAGGGTTAAGCAAAGCCTAGCACAGTCCTCATGGACATTATTCACCACAGTGGCCCATGGCAACAGTATGAAAATAAGTAAGGAAGTATGTAGCTGCATACTGTGGAACAATTGAGGTAGTGCTAGCATAAAATATTAATGCAAATGTGGAGTGCTTACAGTAATTTCAATACCTTTTTACACCCCTAGCAGACACACTATTCAGACTGAATTAAAATAGCTTTTCAGTGACTGTTAAATGTTACCAGTTCCTTACTAGCTTATGTGCTTTTTTGTTTTCTACAAAGAAAATCTTTGTACAAGGAAGAGAAAAAAAAATAAGAAGCCTGATGGTGTTCACACTGACTAAAGGTTGTATTTAATGTCTGTAAAATGTCAACAAAATACTTGTGTGTTCAGAACTGCGCCAGAATGATGCATAGTTCTGTGGGCTTCGTGAACTGCAAAATTCCTATTTGTGGTACACTTTCAAATTGTTCATGGTAAAGATTCTTATTTTAATTACCTGTGGGAGACAAGGTCATTCCAGTCTGAACCCAGTGTAGCTCCATGGCATGGTACAGAATATCTGTGGTAGACTGCAAGGAAGAGCAACTGCTGGGTAGCATCAGTTTTTTATCTTTACTCACTTTTCTCCCCCTTTTTTTAACTTCCATAACTGCACATCTGATTTTCAGCTCTTTGTGGAAACCCCTGAACTGACCATCATACAGTAGAGTCTGAAAATCTATGTCCTTCTCCTAAACTGTGTTTTAGCCCCTTGTTTCTACTTTTATGCTTTAACAGGTAGCTCAGTGCAGTGGTCTGTTGTAACTTACATTATCTTTAAAACCTGTTGGGATCTCAAACTGGAATGCTGGGAAGGTTGTGAGTGCTCCATCCCTGGCAGTGTTCAAGGCCAGGTTGGATGAAGCCTTGGGTGACATGGTTTAGTGTGTGGTGTCCCTGCTTCTGGCAGGGGGGCTGGAACTAGATCACAGAATCACAGAATTATCAGGTAGGAAGGGACCTCTAAGGTCATCAAGTCCAACCCATGCCCTACATCTCCACTAAACCATGTCATCAAGTGCCATATCCAGTCTTTTTTTAAACACATCCAGGGATGGTGACTCCACCACCTCTCTGGGCAGACCATTCCAATATTTTATTATCCTTTCTGTGAAAAACTTCTTCCTAATATCCAACCTGTACCTTCCTTGGCACAGTTTGAGGCTGTGTCCTCTTGTTCTGTCCATTGCTGCCTGGTGAAAGAGACCAACCCCCACCTGTCTACAACCTCCTTTCAAGAAGTTGTAGAGAGTGATAAGGTCACCTCTGAGTCTCCTTTTCTCCAGGCTAAACAACTCCAATTCTCTCAGTCGCTCTTCATAGGGCTTAAGGTCCTTTCCAACCCTAACTATTCTATGATTCTATGAAGCGGCCCTGAGCTGTGGCTGCAGAGCTGGCTGCTCCCCAGGCAATGCACTGTTTCCCTTTAGGGTGGATTAGAGTTCAATCCCAGAGGCAAAAGGAGAAAGATACTCTTTCGGCCCATGTAGTTGCCCACACCTTCCCTGGGTTTGTGCCAGATTGTGCTTGTTGTCTAGAAGTGTTTCACTTTAGGGTGCTTGATGGAAAGCTTTGCTAAGTGTATTGACATAGGATGTTGTCCAAAATGAGAGCATCATTTAGAGGGTGCACCAGGTCATTTTTGTAATGCAAATCATTTGCATATCTTCTGTTTCCTGGTAGAAACGCACTGTTTAAAATGCCAACCTCAAATGATGTAAGTTGGTGTAGAGATTTCCAGGAGGGTGCTAATCTGAATCCTGGATGCTCCTGAGCAGTGAAATTTATTGTGAACACCTAATGCCATCTCTGGGGAGATGGCACAGTGGGGTTGCATAAATGCCTGTGCATTTTGTGCAGGGTTGTTTGCATTTGATGTCTCATTGCCCTGTTGAGCTATTTCTGATCCCATCGGGAACAGAGTACAGTGTATGTGCACTGCTCTGCAGGGAAGACAGAGCTTGTTAGGAGGGATGGAGAGGAAATGGTTATGAAGAGGAGCAGCCTCCTTAAAATTGCTGTGATGAAAGAAAGGATGAGTAATATAGCCTAGGAATAGAGGTGGTACAATCCCTGCTTAACTTAAGCTACTGAGTCTGCATATGTGATTTGCTGGACTCATAAAATTTCTAGGATGGTTCTGTTTGCAGCAGTTTATCATTGGTCTGATGCTGTATGTCTTTGCTAATTTTGTACATGGTGGGGAGTTGATTTAAGAAGCAAGAGCTGAAAGACATAAGCAGCAGTAATGTGGTAATAGGGACCTATATAGCATTTTAATAATGAAAACCAGGATTTCCTTGTTGTTGCTAACATAGAACAAGGAAGAACAATTCTCACATCTGCTGCATTCGACTTCAGCTGTGTGGTGCTTCTCCACCCCTGTGGAAGACTGCTCTTCCAGACATGATTGGAAGACAGTGGGATTACTATGGTTTTATCTTATTACTATGGATTTATTTTATGTTTCCAGTACTTCTATTGCTCGCCATGCTCGAGGTGAGGTTTGCATTCACCATCACCTGCTTTCTTACCAAATATAAGACCAGAAGAACGTGAAACTCCAGCAGATGCTGCGAGCAACCCAGGAGAAGATAAGGTGCGTGGGTAGGATTTGGCAGACAAGTGAGACTTCAGGAAGGAAATCTGGAGTGCAGCATTTCCGCAGACTCTTGGAGCATAGCCTCATGATTTCCTTGTGTCGTTAGACCCAGTTGTACTTCAGGTGCCAATTGCAGCCCGATCAGTCAGGGACCACTGCAAGGTTTTTAGACATCTCTCCAATGCCAACATGCCTGGCAGCTTTGTCGCAGCTCACCTTGCACAGGCCAAGTTCTGGGTTTCATTAGAGCTGAATTTCCCACTTCTCTTGTTTAAATATAATTTTAAATGCAGCTGCTATTTTAAGACTTGGCAACCTGCTGATGGCCTGATCTGAAATGATGTTGGTTTGCCTAATAGCTTGGGAGTTTTATGCAGTAGGTGTTGGGACTGCAGAGTCCCTAATAGCATATTTTAGAGTTCTGATGGATTTTTAAATAGCCTTCCCGCATTAAAGCAGACTTTCCTGTAATCTGCATTTGCCAGTAAAATAGGACCCTGGTTACCTACTGATCTGCAGTTTTCAGGAAATCTATTCGTGCTCTTTCCCTTCTTTTCACTCTCTGTTGTTTTTTTGCCTTTGTCATGCCGTCTTGCTCCGTGCACAAGGGAGGTAGCATGACCTGTGGTGCTTAACTGATGCATTACAGGCAGCATCCCTTTGCCAAGGCCAGGGAGGAGCAGGAGGGATGTTGGGGCATGACATCTGAAAACCTCAGACCATGCAGTTCCTTACAGAAAGCTGAAACTGCAAGCTGATGCATACCCTCTTTCCCTGTGGATAGCCTGCACTGATGGTGACCCCTTTCGAAGTACACTTTGAAAAAAAGTCTTAATATATCCTGTCCTTGAAATATAGGAGAATCAGACCATAGAGCAGCTGTGGGTATGCAAAAGCCCCCATGTATTACCTGCTTTTGCTACTTGCTGACAGGATTTTGGGAAGATTTTTTCTCTCCCCAGATATTTTTCAGTTTACACAAACAAATATTTGGTAGGTCAGGAAGGGACAGAACTTCTAATGCATGCATATTTTCAGGAAAAGAAATCCTGCTTTGTTTTACATTTCCTTCCAATGTGAAAGTATCTGCATTGCCTACACTAAGTAAAACTACAGTTAAAGTAAATTGTAGCGTACCTTCCTGTGACTTCCTAATGCTGTGATTTTGGAATTTGGAGCAGACCATAACTTGTAACGGGATATAAGAGCACTTGTAGCGTCAGAATTTAATGTCTCCTGTTTTATCCTGCTCCAGTGTGCCAGAGGCACTGCTCATAAATTAAACAGCGAGTAGTGAGAAACTAAAACATTGTATAACCAGGAACTGAAAGAGCTGATGTCTCAAATGGCTTTTTGTAGCTTGTTAATGGGCTCCAGGTGATAGTAAACTGATGAGGACTGCAAGGAGGCAGTTTTGACCTTGAAAACAGGTTGGGCTAATTTAGAAAGTCATCTGTGCAGTATGTTTTGGTAAGAAGGTGGCTGGATTTATGTCCTTCACTTTTGCAAAGGGAAATAGCCAGCAGGGAGTGGCTGTGGGTGTCAGTGAGTTTGGATGGGCTGAAACCATGCCGTGCAGTTCTGGAAAGCAGAAATGCTGCATTTGGTAGGAAGTGAGGGAATATCTCTGTAAGGAATTGAAGTAACCCTTCTGCTATAGCACTTCCTGGTATGGGCAGTGCTGCATCATACCTCAGGGAAGATGTGAATTGACGGAAAAGGTCAGAAGAGTGACAGATGAGCAGGAAAGGTTTCTGATGCAGGAGTAAAATGATTCCTGAGGATTGCTCATGGTGAAGAGGAGAAGGCCAAGGAAGGCTGCAGTTAATAGGAGCCTTCAGATGTGCAAAAGAAAAAGAAAGAAATTTTTTTCTGAAGATCACAGAGAATGAGATAAACAGTAATTGGCTTAAATTGCAGTGAGAGATCTAGGCTAGACAATGTCAGCTGTTTGATGGTGGAGATGGGCAGATACTTAAACAGGAGCTCCAGGGGACAGGGAACATCTATTGGAGAGAGCTCTTTGGGGACAGGCTGGAGGAGCATCCCAGTGCCAGCAGCAGCAGAGCCAGTCCTGCCTCTGGGCACAGCAGAGGATGAGCTAGAGCTCACAACGGCTTTTCTGGCCCTTTTTCCATGATTCTGTTCCCAACTCACTCCTGACCAGGGCTGTGATGTGGTTTCCTCCCAAGACTGTCATAGGCACTGTCTGAGTTGACATTTCTGCAAGAAGTTAAAAATGCAGAAGATCCATTGGGACATACAGAGAACAGGTAATTGAATAACTGAACTGGAGAAAAATACCAACTCATATCCCACCCCAAACGTAAGCATATATCATATTGATTAAGTATTATGCTTTCTAAAAATACAGCTGAAGAAGGTTGCAGATTGACTACTGGCTTTTCTTTTTTTTTTCTGTGTGTGTGTGAAATAATAATTAGTCTCTTTTGAAAGCAGAGTATGCAAACCAGCTCAGAGGCCGTTATTTACTTTATCTTTGCATAAATTCATCAATGCTGGGAGGAATCTGTGCATGTTATTTAGGCTTTGGACTTGAAATTGCATGTACTTACATTGCTTATTTGTTGATTACGTTCCTTCTGGATCGAGGAGATCTACTGAAATGAAATGAAACATAGTTGGGCTCACTGTGTTTATGCAGTGGCACAGCCCAACACCAGTAGAGTCTGCAAGACTGTGAATGGTATGGGCTGTTTTTAAATCAAACAGATGAACATGGAATGTGTTAAAATATCCCAACAAAGAGCTTATTTGCCAGCTGTTTGATTGTTTTCCTCTGGCATTATTTGAAATTACACATGAATAGCATCTTCTAGATGCTTTCAAGGAAATATTGACCCCTAACATTTTAATTAAGGCACATTGTAGTGGAAACCTTTGAATCAACAATAATGGCAATAGCAAAGCAGGTTGGGTTTCAAAAAAGGAGGCTTGTTTACCATCCTTCTATTAGCACGTCCAGTCTGTACCCTTGACTGAAGTGTCAGTTTAAACTAGCCATATTCATTCATTCTCCCTCACTTAATCTTAAAAATAATAATAAAAAATTGAAGGACAGGCAATTTTAAAGTAAGCTTAGCCCATCATTTACATCCATGAACAAAACATGTGCATTGAAAAGTAGTGCTTTTGGAGCAGTATGGGATGATCCTCCTGAGTGCACCCATTTCTTTATGTTGACAAGGTAGTTCTGCAGGGCTGGAGGATCATTGACAGTGCTTTACACCACTGCATTTCTCCATCACTGCTGCTGTGTTTGGCAAGCTGCTGTGAGAAGGAAGGGTAGACTGAGCAGTTGTGTTAAGAGCTCATACTGGGTGTTACTTTTTTCAGGTTTATGCCCTTGCTTTGTTTTAGCCACAGCCCAGTAAAGCTGAGAAAGGTGGTTTTGGGTCTGGTAAATGTGCTGAAGTGTTAATGGGAAATGTAGTCCTTTCCTGTGCAAGGAGGAGGATGGTTTGATTGATCAGTAGTCGTCCAACATCCACCATCCCCCTGAAAACTGAATGCTGGCAGCACTGGCCTTGTACCTGGGGAAGTTCATTGCTGCTGAATTTTGTATAGGCTCCCTGAACACTAGTTTACCCACAAAACCAGAAATACAATTTCCAGGAAATCTTCAGGAAATTTTCTATTGTACCTTCCCCCCCCCCCCCCTCTTTTTTTTTTTTTTTTTTTTTTTTCCTTATAGCTT
>NDXB01022619.1:9960-27187 GCA_002631895.1 Agapornis roseicollis
TTTTTTTTTTTTTTTTCCAGAACCTTTTGAAGCAATAACAATCAATGACTGTTGCTGGATCAGGCTATGGTACCCTGGCCTATTCTAACTCCAAGGTTTTAGGACTGTATTGCTACTTTTCCTTGTCTAATTTTTCTGAGTGCAGGCTGGGGAGCTGTTTTCAGCTCTAGAGAAGGGAGATGGTCATCTTTATCTAAAGCTTGCTAGGAAGGAAATACTTGTTTGCCAGTATTTCTACTTTTTGTTCCTGAGCAAACCACTCCTGCAAATGCCTGGTCTTTTTGCAGTCTGTGAAGTGGATGTAGCAGTACTTTCTTGTCTTTGTTTGCAAGGACAGTCTGCATAACTGTTGTGAGAATAAATGTGCTAATGCTTTGCTGTTTTTATAGATTAGATGATCTGTGTATTCAGGTGTTATCTAGGAATACTGATTGTGTCTGTACATTTCCCTCTTGAAGTGAAAACATGCTGAAAGTCAAAAGGTACTTTGTTATATAAGGAAGATCACAGGGGATAAATGTATGCTATCTAAGTGGAGTATATTAATCTGGTTTTAAATAACTTTTGGAAAAAAATGAAGTTACTTTTCACATAGCATACTAGAGGGAAAATAGCAGAAATCTACATCCTTTATGGACTGAACAGATATAACGCAACATCAACAATATAATGCTCCCAAAGAAAGAGAGAAACAGACTTTAGCCTCCTCAATAGTGATACCAAATTATATGTTAACTATATTAGAGTTCCAATGGCACTGCTTTTCTTTAACAAAGAACTGGATTCACATCAATAAACATTCAATAAAAGACACACATTAGATGGTGATCTGATCAGTAGGTTTCTACTTTCAGTAGTAAGGCTTGACCTGAATACTGATAGAAGTCTTCTCATCAACAGTTCTATAAACTATCCAGCTCTCATGGATATTGATTACTTCTTATTTGAAAGAAATTATAAAATGACTCAGATTACTTTGTTTCCTAGTCACTGTATGTTTCCTTTTAACTAAAAAACCTCTTTGCCATCAAAGGAAAAATTTGAGAGGGAGGACAAAATACAGGTACACAACTTGGTTCTGAACCGAAGTATCTGGTATTGGCAAAAAATGTACCATCAGTCCGTAATAAAAAAATACTACATAAAATAATTCTGTAAAAGGCTATAATTCTGGATAATGTCGAGAGGTGAAAATGGAAAAATAGACATCGAATCGTAGAGCAGTTAGGGTTGGAAAGGACCTTAAGGTCATCTAGTTCCAACCCCCTTGCCATAAGCAGGGACACCTCACACTAAGCCATGCCACCCAAGGCTTCGTCCAACCTGGCCTTGAACACTGCCAGGGATGAAGCACTCACAACCTCCCCGGGCAAACTCATTCCAGCATCTCACCACCCTCACAGTAAAGAATTTCTTCCTTATATCCAATTTAAACCCCTCCTGTTTAAGTTTGAACCCGTTGCCCCTTGTCCTGTCACTACAGTCCCTAATGAAGAGCCCCTCCCCAGCAATCCTATAGGCCCCCTTCAGATACTGCAAGGCTGCTATGAGGTCTCCATGCAGCCTTCTCTACTATAGGCTGGACAGCCCCAACTTTCTCAGCCTGTCTTTGTATGGGAGATGCTTCAATCCCCTGATCATCTTTGTGGCCTAGCATCCATTTGTCCTTAAAAATGGAAAAGAAGAATAATAATTAAAACAGCAGCTGACTGTCTCTTGGGGAAGCTTAAGAATCAGGAGCATTTCATTAGTAAGAACGATTGCATTTATAAGCTTGATGAAGTTCTTATTTCACAGTCTTACTGGAATGCCATTAAGCTTCACACACAGCTCTCCTTATAAAGAAGAGGGGAAAAAAAGAAAAGCAGAAAAGCTTCTAAGTACATTTTTTAATAATGTAATATAACTGTTACATTTTGGACATTCACGCTTTCTAGTGGCAAATCTAGATCTGGAAGAGATGAGGATCTCAATAATTAGCTATTAAAAGTTTAGTTCTAAAAATGAATGTGAAAGGGAAATGTATTTAGCTAAAATTCACTCTTTCTTATCGTAGTCTCTACAGGAAAAAAACCCACTCTATATGATCAGGCCATCTGCTTTTCTATCAGGCAGTCTAGAATAAGTATTGAGCTTCTTGGCCCATTTCAAAGAGACAAGTGAAGTTCTTTAGGATTAGATTTCTTACCAGCATTACCACAATCGGTATCTATGCAGAGGGGATTCCCCAAAGCAGTGTCCTTAGCTCTGTGAGAGCTAAAGTTACCTCTTCTGCCTCTTGCTTGCCAAGCATGACCTCATCCCTGGCCAGACAGTCAGCATGGATGGGGACCCAGGTAATTCTATTGAGCCTGGGGTCAAAGAAAGGGTGAAGCTAGAGGAGGGTCTGTGGTTATTCACTGAGGGGCTATGTAGAAATGCAGAAATCAACTAGGTAGGAAATCGGTGCTTTGTTTGTTGTGGTGCTTCTGAAATTAATTTGTTACTGAAATACGTTAGTGTAAATTACTTAGTATTGAATACTCAAAACTTTTCGTTTTCCTTATTGCATTATCTGAAAAGTGCAGTGAATTCCAGTGTAATAAGAATGTAAGAATCTAAGAAAAGATAAAAGTGATATTGTTCTTTAATGTAGAAAATTAGAATTGCAAATGGAGTTCACCATTCCTTCAGCTTTCCAGCACTGTATTTGCACTTAAAAAGAAGTCGATGCTGATCTTGGTTGGAAATGCTTTTAAAATGTCTTTGTTTTTACAGTTCATAAGGACCTTAGCAAGGCCTGTTAAATTTGAAGGAGATTCATTGCTGGACATGTAGACTGAGACGAAGTGAAGTCAAATACAATAATAGCATTGGCCAAAATGAGGTGACAGATGATTTGGTTCAAAATAGGAAACATGATGTGGCCACAATAAAGGAGATTCACTGACTGCTCAGAAATTATATCTACCCTCTATGGCATAATAAGGTTAAAACACAGATAATCAACAAAGCAAGAGGTCTTGTACTCCCCCCACACTCCACCCACCCCTGCTGTACTGAGCCTATACAGGAATTGGAATTAAATTCCTTTGAGCTAATGAGTTCTGAAAGTGATGAAATGCCTGTTCTTGATTTGTTTGTTTTTGCTGAAGATGCGTTGCCTTCCCATACCTCGTTATCTTGCCAAGTACCACAAACTACATCTTTTGCCAGTTTTCTTGGAGTGTTTCCATTACTAGAGTAGACTACAAAGCAAATTAACATTGACTGCTTGATCTAATGTGCTTTAGTAACATAGCAGTGAAGACATCCTTATATTGAACAAAAATGAGCTGGATAGTGAATGCTGATGTGTGATTGACACAATGCTATCTTTCACGTCACTGATAATTCTTTCATTAAGATTATCTTGATAAGCATATGTTAACAGCAACACCAGGGTGTTTAGTTGCTTCTGTAAAGAGGGTAGATGATAGTTTTGAGATGCCTTTTACCAGCATATAAGAACACAATATTGCTCTCTCCCAGTAGAACTCAGATGCTGGATTTTGTATTTTATGCTTATAGTAGCCCTTTGGATTGAGAAGAAAAGGTAGTGACCAGATGACATCAGCCTTTGGACTATCCCTAAAAATAGCATATAGTTTCAGCCAAGCAGAGTGCTGGATGCCCTCTGTTCAAGACTGCTGATGTGTGTTGTTGACTAAAATCATCATGTGAAGTGCAGCAGAAAGATGTACCTTTTTGTATGGTGAAAATGAGCATGACTTCCTAAGCATTCATTGGCATGTGCTCCTGGTGCAGTTATGAGCAATAAAATGCTCAGTGTTGCTCAATGTGAGAAGTTTAAATGGATACCTTGATGACATTTTTGACATCTTATAGTTCAGCATGTTCAAGACATGAATGAGCTAGATAAATGAATGGGATCTGAAGGAGATGACTCCCTCATGTCATATACCTCTGAAAACATATAGATAAGCCTTTTGCTTTATCATATCAAAAGGACTTTGTATGTCAGGCTATAACTGATGCTAACTTGAGGTGAGGGCTTGTATTCATATATCCTATTCTGTTTGATACTTAAAATTATATATATTCACCTAAAAGTTATCTGTGTTTGTGTTAGACTGATAATTTGTTACTTCAATGTCAAAATTCCCTGGAATGACATTTTAGAAACTGGGCCAAATAGGGAAACAAAAACTATATCCAAATTCTGTTCACAAGCATGAGCAACTTAAATTATGTGGGTCTGGCCAGAAAACTGTTTCTTACTGCTTTAGGGGAAGTGGTAATAATTTACAATCATTTCTTAGAAGAATTTTATTGGATCTGTTTGGCTTGGAGTATCTGCCTTTAAAACTAATCAAATGACAGAGGCTTCAAATTGTATTTTTGAATGTGAATACACATGATTGTGTGAATACACAATCTATCCCACACTATCACTTCTATCTTCACACTATGAATATTTTTTGTTTCCATACCAACCGTTTGTTTGAACGTTCAAATATGCTAGACATGACTGTCTTGAGTATGAAGGACTTTCTGTTTCAATATTTTTTACTTCCTATTTAGTTTTCATAAGACTACCTTTCGCAAAATCCTGCATTATAAAGGACAGCACTACAGTGTGAAGATAAACGTATTCTTTCATAGAATCATAGAATAGTTAGGGTTGGAAAGGACCTTAAGATCATCTAGTTCCAACCCCCCTGCCATAAGCAGGGACACCCCACACTAAACCATGCCACACAAGACTTTGTCCTTTTTCAATTTGTCATACAGTATGAATAGAATAGAGAACAATTTGATATAATAAATTGGAGTCTCTGGCAGTGTACACTCTCCCTCTTTTTCTTTTTCTTTTTCTTTCTTATGGGCTTTGTTTTGTTTTTTTTCCAAACAGGGCTTCCCCTCCATTTAAACAGAAAACTTTTATGTAACTTAGAATAAGCTATGCTTACCTGACAACCTGTGGGTTTCTTTTCTATCAAGATAGCATCTTCCATAAAGCTTTCCTGCAGCTGTGCAGCCTGTAATGGAAAAGATGCTTCTTTGCTTAGCAACCTGGTGGATATACAAATCACAGCTTCCCTTTTTGGTTCCTATGGCACCTATGCAACATTCATAAATATTTTAATCACAGACTTAGCATACTATGAGCTTCTTTTAAAATTTTATATGTACACAATGAAAATAGACATGGACATTGATGGAAGGTGATGCAAAAAGCTGGAAGTACTATTCATATATGGTAGAAGTCACATGATGGTGTTAAACAGCATAGAATCATCAAGATAATAAAAGCCGTGAGTGAAAAATTGTAGATCTTACCTGTCACACTGTAAAATGAAAAATTTAGATCATTAAAATGGTATCTTGCAGTGAAATTAATTGGTGTGGGTTTGTGTTAATTACATAGGACTAAGTAGAAGATTACAAGAGCAAGCACACTTAACTGCAAGCACGTATTTCTGTCAACTTTATCTCACATATGGTTTTCAAGGTAGATTCCAGATCTACGTTCTACTAGAAATCTGTTGCTGATTTTTTTTCTATCCTAGAAATCAACAGCTAGGTTTATATTTGTCTTTTCAGATGACTTATGTATCCCTGTAGCCCTTAGTAAATTTGGTGGTGTTATCACTTGTAACTGGACACAGGCTTTCTGCTAGGCTTTGTCTTTGCCTTTCTGAAGACTTGCAGCAGCACCAATTACCTTATGACCAGATGACTGTTACCTACATTGTAGCTTTTGTTTAACTCTCTATGATTGTGTGGTTGCGATGCTTACTGTTATTTCTTCAACTAGTAGGTAAAAAAGTGCTTATTGTGTATGGAATGAACTACTTGTGAGTCTAGAATAAACTGCAGTGCAGACCGGTAAAGGCATGGGGTGAGAGCAGAGGCAAAGGTTAATACCGGAGGTTTCAGGGCTATAAGCACCTCACTAATGGCTAGCAAAGAAATGCAGCTTTGTGAGCTTGACAAAACCTGTTTCAGGGATAGCAAAGAGAGCAAACAACAGTAAAAAAACCCCAGAAACAAAATGAAAAAACCCCAAAACCAATCCAAAACCATAACATACAGTGGGCTTGCAGACCAATGAAGAAAAAATAAGGTGGAGGTGTAGCAAATATAAAAATTACTCTGAGTGAGGAGGATGAAAATATCATCCTCAACATCTTTCTGCTAGAAAAGTTCTCTGGATACTGAAGTTTACCCATATTATCCCCCCTCCCCTGTGTCATTCCCCACCACCACGTTTTTGCCCTTAAGAAGGTGGACAAAACATCAAGCTTAGTCATGAAAGTTTGGATGTATATAATCTGTGGATAATTATATATGTGTAATGCATTATACTGCATTTTATAGTATATTATATATTTAATAAAATATTAGTGTTATTTTGACTAGATTAAAAATAATGGATCAACCTGTTAAAATTAATTAAACTGACAATAAATTCTTGGGTTTGCCCATAAGGTGTGTTCCTTTTGCCAATAGCAAAGGTTTTAGTGTTAACAATGGGAATTAACAACACTGTAATCTGAAAACAACGAATAGGCAACACACATCTGCAATCAGCATGGTATAACTGGTGCCACCCTCTGCAGCTGAACCCTCTTTTAAAAGGAAAAGCTAAATACTATGATGAAGGTTGCAGCTCGAAGACTCATGGCATTAAGATGGGATCTAGGAGACTTCAGTTGAGCTTTCTATGGACACAGGTGATCTTATGTGCAGTCCACTAGTGGTTCACTTAAAAAAAACTTTGTTATAAATAAATAATCTGCACAACCTGCATAAATAAAATATTTCAGTATTAAATAAATAATGTAAACAAATAAAAAAAGGAAATGCTGGGCTTTGGATGGTTTTAATTAAACTGGAGAGGGAAAAGTGTTTTGCAAAAGGATTTTGAAAGGAGAATAAATTATTTCTCACTTTGTTCTGCTAACCATTCTGTGCTATTCATTTTGGGAGGTTGCTTTGCTTAAATGCCATAGTACAAGCATGTATATACAGGGATGGCATCATTGTAATCATATATGAGTTGACATTTTCTCTAAATCTTCCTTTGGTAGGCTTTTAGAATTTCCAAAATTGAAGACATTGCTCACCTTTGGTGTGTATTCAAAATGGCTTATATTGTTGCTTTTGATCATAGGAAAATCTGATGGAATATTAGCCATTAGGCTTTACTTTTATTAATGTGTGTCCTGGGTTCAGCAGCAGCAGTCATTTTTCTCCTTCTTAGCACCTGGTGCAGTGCTGTGTTTTTGACTTTCAGCCCGGGAACAGCGCTGATAATGCCGATGTTTTTAGTTGCTGCTTAATAATGCTTAGTCTGACCAAGGACTTTTCTGAGTCTCATGCTCTGCCAGGGAGGTGGTAAAGCTGGGAGGAAGCAGAGACAGGACACCTGACCCAAACTAGCTAAAGAGGTATTCCATACCACAGCACATCATGCCCAGTATAGAAACTGGGGGCAGTTACCTGGAAGGGTTAGATCACTGCTCAAGTCGGCCTGGGTATCGTTCGGCAAGTGGTGAGCGGTTATATTCTCTTCCCTTGTTATTTCTCTCATTATTATTATTATTATTATTATTGGTGGTAGCAGTAGTGATTTGTGTTATACCCTAGTTACTGGACTATCCCTATCTCAACCCGTGGGAGTTACATTTTTTCCATTCTCCACCCCATCCCTCTGGGAGCCAAGGGAGGAAGGGACAGGGAGCGAGCAAATGGTTATGCGGTTTCTGAGTGACAGGCTGGGCTTAAACCACGACAACATGAAACAAAGAAAATTGCATTGCATGGTCTTGTCTTTTATTTGTTTAGCTGAACACTTCATTATTGAAGTTGGCATGATGACTTCAGTAGAAATATTCATGTAATTATTCACCAATGCAAGAGTAATGCATTATAACCAATAGAATATAGGATATCTTTCTTTGCAATTATTTGAATAAAATCTCAAATATAATCTGCTTAAACAAGGCAAATAATTACCTGATTCATTTTGCAGAATGGCTTAAAGCTTGGTTGTCTTTAGTAAGCCATTAAGGACTACTATGTATGTATGCAAAGTATACTGTAATGCATTTTTTTTTCATTTGAAAATACTTACAAGCTGCTTTCTTGTAGTTCAGTGATTAAAGGAATGTGATGCTGCTTGCTCAGCCTTAAGCTCAAGTGTTTAAACTTGGCAATACAAAAAGAAATATAGCCTTTCCTTTTGACATTTCTTAGCTAAATAACAACAGCACAGATGTGCTAGGTTGGTTGTTGTTTATAATTTCCAAATGTTTCCTGTGCGTTTAGGATCCATTTCTGGAACAGACAAAAGCCAGTGTCTTCAGTAGAAATGTATTTCTTTCTCAGAAAAGAAATATGCACTTGGCAAACCTATTTAACATTCAGTCTAGGAAGACAGTGGTTGGAGTATTGTCATGGCATAAGCTTGAAATGTGTAATGCTTGATTTTCTAATGTTTGTTTTTAAACTGAACTGAGCTGTGGAGGTAAATAAATATACCTGAGGTTGAGCTAAGCTGGTCAGAGCTGTTAGTGGCGAGTGTAAGGACGCAAAGGCTCTCCAGTTGATCATTCAGTGCATGACAAAATTTGCTTTAAGAACACAGCTGAGTTAGGCACTTTGCCCAGTAAAGCTAGCCCTGACGTTAAGTTCACTCCTTTGTAAGAGGCACTGCTAAGACCGTTCTTTAACAGACTTCTGTGTATGAGCACTCACCTGGAGTTTCATTTGCTCAAACCCAAATTTTGCTTTTCAGAGTAAAATATAAGGCATTGCTGTGTAAGGGAGCAATAGTACCCAAGCATAGCCCCTGTATTTGCTCCTACTGCCTTTACAACTCCTTTACTATGTTATTTTCATATGGAATGATTAAACTCAATTCTTCAGGTATATGGTTGAGACGTATCTACAGGTGAAGATATCTAAACTGAAGTGTTTCAGTGGGGAAGTATGTATGCAGTTGGTAACTTCTGAATGTAAATGTGATAGAGAGTTATAAAACCCATGACTTGGACTTTCTTATTTAAGCCAGTGTGAGGATCACTTGGTTACTATCATGATCTGTTTATATGGGTTGAACTGCAGGAAAAAAAAAATTAGTGATATTATCAAATCCACTCATAGGATATAGATAAGTGACTCTTCAATGCTTCTATTCTCCAGAAGGTAAAAGGTATTAGGACTTCACACTCCGACAAGCCATTTATGAAAACTAGAAACAAACAGATCTCTAAAGCTTTTCAGCTGCCTGGCCTGTGAAAAATCAAGTTGTGTTTCTATAGCAACTACAATGGGCCAGTAATGAAGTCATCACTCAACAACTAGCTAAAATGTGTATCATCTTATCACTAATACTAGATGCAAATAAACATTGAATCATCTAATTGCGGGTGTGAATAATGTTTCCACCTTCTTTAACAATTTACTACAATGAAGAGAAGGACTCATACCTGACTGGTCAAAATAGCAACCACAAGCAATAATTTGAAAGAGGGGAGAATGTTTTTGTTGCCAAACTCTGTTCTTTTCAAACATGTACAATGTAGATAATTACTGAAAATATTTTTTTTGTGTTTGCAGTCAACTTGAAAAAATTTCTGTGGTGCTAAATGTAAATTTTGGGAGGTATTTGTACTTCTTTTGCTGCAAATAATTATTCAAACTGAGTCATTGGCTCACCAGCAGCTGGCTGGCTCTGTAGAGTGGAGCTCCTAGAATGATATACAAACCCAGCACTGGATACAGCAGTTGCTGCTTGATATTAATCTCTGCTGGCTACCCTTAAAAGTATGAGCTTGCTTTATCTCCAAATTTTGGAAGAATCTGTTTTCTTACAGGAGGTGGAACTATCATTTTCCTGTAATTATTCTCTAGAAATCAATGGAAAGTGAAAAGACCAGTCGAAGTTTAAGAGAATTTTTTATCATGTCTTATTAATTTATTATCAATACAATTGAATATTTTTCTGCTGAGCTTGTAGAGAAGAACTGTATAGCACTTCTGGTAGAAATATTTTCCTTTCTCCCAAAATTATAGGTTTCAGTGTTAGTTGTATCTTGCTGTTTGGTATGATTTGCACTGGGCTGGATATCTTCAGGCCCCCATTTCCAAGCTGAGACTAAAAAGTTTCAGTCTTTCTGATAGAAGTTGTTCATTACTGTATTCCTATACTTGTCCTGTGTCTGAAAAATTACTATCCTTTCCTCAGCTATTTCCATACGTCTATTAAGAAAAATCTTGGTGTTTGTGATCAAAGTTTGCTCGAGTCTTTCAGGTCTGCCCTTTTTTGTGCATTCATTTCTAAAAAAATAAGTTTGCTAATTAAGCAGTAGTGCTCTAAGCCTGTTTGGTGACTGTATTTAGAGATACATGGCTCCTATTTGGACATGCTTTCTGTCTCTATCATTCGAAGAACTCTGCACTTATTTTCATGATGGGGAAGGAGAAATGTGAGCTCCTTGCTTGTCTTTTTTTGCATTTCTATTGACTCTTCCAGAGGAGAAGCTTTGGACAAGCTGTGACTCAAGGTGGTACATATGTTTTCTTCTGACTACTGCAATGTCCCTGCACTGTATTCCTTCTTACTTGCTTCCATTTTTGTCTTTAACTTCCTGACCTTTTTCTTTATTCTTGCTCTCAATCTCTGCTTTGCAGTTGCCTGATGTCAAGAGCGCTTTGTTTAGGTTCTAGTCCTAGGTGTGAGTCAGCAGTTTTTTCCAGCTTGGCTTTTCAGTATCTTTCTAGCCCTGCCTTGGCTCCCAGGTTGCCTTAGCTAGTCCTGCCTTGATTTCTTTCTCTTAATGTTGAATGCAGCAACTACTGCCCTCAGTACCCTAACACTGTGATTCAGAACCTTTTTTTTTGGTTTGGTTTGTTTTTTTTTTTTTAAAATGTCTCAGCATTCCCATTATTGCATTAGTCTGGGAAAAAAAATACAAGCGGGAATGGGAAAATGCAAATATAATGCCATGATCTTTGACGTAAAAGGCTTATTAAAAAAGAAAAGAAAGTGTCATAATGTAGAAGGTATCCAGAAGAATGGAGATGACATGGAGAGAAGATGTTATATCTGTAAAATTAGAGTTTGCTTATCAAATTCATAGCATAGTGAGACCTGTCTCTTTTCTCCTGTACCCTGATAATGCTGTGATTACTTCTGCAAAGTTCTCAAGCTGTAGATGGGCTTTTGGGAACACACAAGTGGTGAAGATAGTGTACTTGCAGAAACATAGGTAGAATGAGCATGGGGAGAAAAGTAGAGAATAGGCTGTGGGAAAGCAGGGTACCTAGTCTGTTGGAGGAGGAGGAGCTCACTAATATGACAAGGGACACTGGGAAAAAAGTTGGCTGCAGTTCAGAGGACCTGGTAGAGGAACTGGGTCTAACATGATTAGGTCAACTGATTAAGGTCATGTGTTCTAACTGATTATGTTAACCAACTAGTAAGGTTGCTGTACGGTTTTGGTTGAGCAAAGCAAAGGAAAAATTAAGCAGCAGTTGGATCAGGACTTGAGCTCTGTGGGCAGATGTGAAGGGATGTTGTGTGAGCAACAAAATAAAGGGAAGAGTTGAAAAAGAACATAGATCAGGGACTGATGCAGCAAAGAAGTGTTGAAGTACTAGACACCTTGTGTCTTAAATCTAAATGGTAACCTTGCTTTAGTCTTTCAGAGTCACAAAAAATGCTGCTTACAGCTTGTCCCTGACCAAACCTTTGAAAGGAAATGTCATTAGTGTTTAATCCATTACAGTCCATCTTGTGTCTCCTACCTTCTTTTACATCGTTTTTATCTGAAACTGGGTGTTTTCCCTAGGTGAACTCCATTATACTTGCTCTTACCTTAAGCTAAAAATAGGTAAAGGACATATTATTCCTAGTACTGATATTTGAATTTAGTCATCATTATTGCTTCAGAAAGTTAAACACACATTTCTGTGGCTAAGTATCCCAGGCCAGCTGTTAGAAGTGAACTTCAGGATGAAGCTTATTATGTCTTCAGCATTAGTTAACCAAAGCACAAATTGCTTGTATTGGTTTTACACTTTCAGCTAAAGCTATTGTCTATCTTTTAGCAGATGCTTTACGCATCAAGGCAACTGTTAGCACAGGGACTGCCTCCCTCTATTCCTTAGTACTCAAGAGTAAATATCATCACACCTTGTAGCAGGTTTATCTTAGAGTTCCAGAAGCTACCCTTTCCTTGACATCAACTCTTTCTGTTTCCTTTTGTTTAAATTGTGGTTAGCACTGATTAATCCTTTATTGAAGTCATAGGTCAGAAAGATGCTGTGTTTTTCATTTTTTTCCTCCTTTTTGCTGTTTAAGTAATGGTCTTAATCTGCATGCAAATGGCCCTGTATAATCTTTTTTGTTCTTTTATTTTTATTTTTTCTTTAAATTTGAGTTTTATCCCTTCATACCTGCACTGCTTTTTATATTTCTGTATTTGACGTATGCCATTGATCTACAGCTTCTGCTCAATATTTCTTGTTATTGAAGAGTTGTACGCTTTTTACCATTTTCCACAGCATCAGAAGTTCCTGCATTTAACATTGTCTTTCTCAGTAAATGGCACCTTTCACACTCTTTTATACATTACAGTATCTTACAAATACATCCGTTCCCTGAGTTGACTGAGGTTCATTCCATGAGGGCAGCAGCTCTCATTCAATCCTTTGTCTTCTGATACTTCTCTGTATCAATTCATGCATACTTGGGCACAAATTTGTATCTCTGCAATCTCAAGCAATTCTTTATTTTTAGCTAGAAACATCTTCAAAATGTCATTTGCTGAGTGACTTCATCCACCTTCCAAAGGAAAGAATACTATCAGCATCTGTGCCTCCACTCTCCATAAGTGTCCTGGCCATCACCTTTGGATCAGATAGTTTCTAGTTGGTAGGCTGTATGTCTATTGTCCCAGTTCCTTTTATGTCCAAGCAAAACATTGTGCAAGTCTTCCTCTCACTACTTCTTGAGTTTTACATACCATTTACACAAATAGGAATTATCTGTTGCTATGGGATTTGCAGCTTGTTCCTGTGTATCTTACAGGTTTGAGATGCAACCATACAACATCATGACTGTCTTAAAAAAAAAAATAAAAAAAAAAATATATTTTTATTAGTTGTCAATCCATTATTTTTGTTTCACCACATTATAGTGCCTGTATAGGTGTGTGTGTTTACTGGAGACAGGAACACAGAGTGAGAAATATGCTGCAATATGTATTCTGTTATCTCAAACCTGTCTCTATTAGAAATGTGAGATGGGACAAAACTGATCAGAAGTTACCTGTCATAACAGTTTAAATGATAATTTCCTTTCACAATATAAAAACAAAACAAAAAATCCCTAATTTGAACAGACCATTATAGTATTTTTAAATAGTTTTCAATAAATATTCAAACTTGTTAGTGCAGAAGCCTTAGTAAGCATGCTATGTTCCTGTATGTCTATGACATCTATTCTAATCTAACCTAATTTAATAGTTACATGAGCCTCAACACAGTGTCAGTCAGTACCTGTTCTGTATTCTCATGTAAATGCTCCTGTCAACAGGAGAAATCCTTGAGAAGCAGAAGCAAGATGCTTTGGAATAGCTTATCCAGAAAAGGAAAAAATGCAGTTAAGAAAAGCTAATACAGTCCTTTTGCTATATCACCTAACAGCATTCCCAGCAATTAGCTTTACAATGGTGGTCTGAAAGAGAAGAACTTCTGGTTTTCTGAGTGCTTCAGCAAGCCTTTATTCCAGGCAAGAGTAGAAAATTAGAAGTAACTGTCTTCTGTGAAAGATGCTTCAGGCTGATCAAAGTCCTGTGCTTTGCCAAGTATTAAATTTTGATTTTAATTTCTTTAAAAATTCTTTCCTAATCCAAGTGCTTTCACTTAAAATGTTGTCCTCTTTACTATGGGAAGGTTGGAGATGGTTTACGTAGCTTGTTTCATGCTAGAAAACTGGAGAAAGTTTTTGACCCAGAAAGGGTGACTGCTGAGAAGAACCGACATCCACATATGAGACAACAATGAGTGAGACATTCCTTTCAGGGATGTTACACAGACTGGTACAGTGGTTAGATGTCCCTTCCATGTCAGAAGCAGTGCTGCCACAGTAGCATCCTTTCATGGTCTGGTGACACACTAACCTGGGAGGCTGGAAACAGCTTCTTTTGGCTTGCATTTTGAAGACAAACACAAGGGGGATGGCTCCATTTCATAGTGTTTGGTCAGCTCAGGCTTCAGTCAGCTTTCTTTCCTCCTTTATCCCTCACATCAAATGATTCTGTTATCAACAGGAAATGATTGTCAGTATTTGAAATTGTGCTACTTCAGATCATAATTCATGCGTTATGTTGACTCAAACATCTTTTTTTGCAATGTTTATTTTTCAATTATCAGCAGATAACACTAGTAACCACCTTTTACCTAAGCTGAAATACAAATCTATGTTCAGTATAGGTTGTTACTGGAAGGATAACAAATTCAACTGCCAGCTCGCACTCAGGGAAGGTACCTCACTAAAAAAATTCTGATTTAAAGTCTGAATGTTACCCAAATGTAAAACCAGTATCAAAACACAAGTTCTTTATTTAAGCCTCAGAGAGAATTGTTGAATTAATGCAGAATATGTTTACTGGTAGGTGTGCCTCTGATTGCAGGAAGGTTAAGTTAGCTTCAGGTAATTAATAATTTTATAAAAATGTTAATGTTTTGGAGCTGGCATAGTGCATATTCAGCTCATTTGAGAGGCAGTTGCAGATTTTAAGCAGACATAGAATCATAGAACAGTTTGGGTTGGAAGGGAGCTTAAAGATCACCTGGGTCCAACCCCCCTACCATGGGCAAGGTTACCTCATACTAGATCAGGTTGCTCAAAGCCTAGTCCAACACATAAAACACTGTGCAATGAGAATGGGAAAAAAAAAAACCCACCAAAAAATCTTTACACCTACTTTAAGGAAGTGCCTACCTTTTTTGGTGTTTTTGTTGTTGTTGAGTTGGTTCTGAGACAAGGGGAAAAAAGAAAAACAAAAAAAAAAGCCCTTACATCAAGACATATTTTCCATCTCCTAAAAGTATTCCTGAAATCTCATGGTAAAGGGAGTGCCGGCTTTAGTGAACACGCAATGGGAAAGTTCAGTTCTGAACAGTTTGAAGTAAAACCTTCCTGGCTTGTTTCATTCTTCATTAAAAAGAAAAACCCAAGCCAAAACCAAAACAAAAAAAAGCCAACAGCAACCAACCAACCAAACCAAACAAAAGCAACAAACCCCGTGTAAAATGCGTAAACAATGCAGGAAACAACAACTGAAAACTAAAAGTCTTTTCTCCCCTCACCTTGTAGACTAATTGCAGGCTACAGAAATGGACTGAATTGCATGTTCTTGTTCTTAGCTCCTTTTCTACATTTCGATCTGCCTGAGGCAACTGAAATTGAGAAATGCCTATTGGCTTCACCCATGGCTTAGTACACGCTTACCAAAGTGTATGGGCTTTTCAAATCTTGTAGAACATGAAACCAGGTTTTTGTCACTGCCTTATTGAACAGCTTTATCAGCAGTTTAGGTGTGCAAAGGTGGATAATGCCCCTGCTTAATCTTATTCTGCTATCCAAGTGCCTCCTGCCTGCCTAGAGAGACCTTAGGTGCCATCTGAGAAGACCAGGTTGTTCATATTCAGTCCATTCTACCATCTCAGAACTCACCAAGGAGTTCAGGTGCCCAACAGAAATGTCTACACCTCTCTTGACTACATATAATAACTAACTTTAGAACTCAAAATTACTCTGTTTTCTTTCCTTTCTTCTTTTTCCTCTTCAGCACAGAATGTGAATGACCACTATCAGTGCTCTGAATCTAGCCCTAGAAAGCACACGTGCGCTATAAAGGGCTGATTAGTCTAACAGGATGCATATTTACTCTAATTCCAGCTCTGAGAAAAATCTCTTAACTTGTTCAAGAGATTCTGGGAATAATTGCAATCTGAAATATAAATTGCTTTCTGAAAAAATAACTACAGCACATGCTACACTTCTTAATGTTACAGTTTTCATGAGGAGATAAAAAAAACCTGGAGACTAAGGTGCCTGATACCTGATTGACACTAGGGCCACACTGATGAAACATTGCTGGCTTTGTTGGAGATAGTTATGACTTGCACAGAAGGAGCAGCAGTTCATTACTTCTCACCACAGTCCCTTGTGCACCTCCCTTGCATATTGCTTTAGATTTAGACAAAATTGAATTGAGACATTCTTGCAACTTTACCACTGCTGTGCTCAGAGGCCTGGCAGCCAGCCATCTACTCAGTTGCCCATCTGATGCATATGCGCCACTACATTTTCCTAATGTCTGGTACATTCATTAAGTTCTTGCAAAACACCCCAACAAATTAAAAGTTGGCTGCACTGATTACAGATTCTGCACTAATGGTGGCTATAATAAGCTTTTCTAGTGATACTACTGCTCCTATTGGCAGAGTGATGACAAAATTGCACAGGATCACAGCTATATAACTCTATGCATTTACCTTTGTTGTTATCTCTTGCAGTCACATGGAACATATTTATGTTGACTGTTATAAGAAATAATTTCTGAAGGACAAGCCAAAAAAAAAAAAAAAAAAAAAAAAAAAAAAAAAAAAAATCCTACTCATCTGGAATAAAATTCCATGTTTCTGCTTAGTAGTCCTGTTGGCCATTCTTTATATTTTTCATACAAAATGTGAAGACAAATCTCCAGGGCCATTCATTTAAGAACTGTTTTTAATATGTATCAGCAAGTGTTTCTCCTTATATTGTTGGAACCAGATCAGGAAAGACATTTCACATAATATATTTTCTGAGGTGAGTGCATCTTGGTTCCTCTCAGCAAATTTTAACCTCAAATATAATCTCAAAATGTGATCCAGAAATACAACATATGGGTATCAGGAACTGCAAAATGTTTGAAGCATTATAGTTAGAACTGCATTCTTACACAGAAAATTTAAAAGGATAAATCCACATGCATTCAAAGTGACCTGCGCTGCAGTGGCTCAGCTTTGGATGTGAAAGAGATTCGGGACCATCACCTGAATACAGATTTTCTCTGCTGTAACACTATTGGTATACTTGATGTAACATACTCAGGCTTAATTGATGAGTCTTGGCCTCTGTATTGAGTTATACCTACTTTTTTTTTTTTTTTCCTTTTTC
>NDXB01022619.1:27313-63358 GCA_002631895.1 Agapornis roseicollis
TTTTTTTTTTTTTTCCTTTTTCCCTTGCTAGGCAGCAGATATTAGAATTCACTGTGCTCCAAGCTTTCCAGGTAGATTAAATGAAAACTGCTAACTCCAGTCATACACTGCTTTCAAGTGACTTAATCTTTCAGAAGTCTAGCTGAGCTAGTTGTTGTGCTTTGACTTGGGAACTTTTACTGTCTGCAGGGCAGACAGAAATCTGATTACATTAACCTCTAGTCATCAGTCAGTATTAAAAGAATATTACACTGTTGCGTATTCTGTCTTCTTGCTAGAATATTTAAGAGCTGTAGCCTGTGATTTTAAACTGTGGTTGTACTTACTCAAACATACAAGTTTATTCTTATCAGCAGTTCTCCTTCTTTCTATTTGTTCTGCAGATACTCAGCTGACTCTTACTTGTTCAGAATAGACATAATCAATATACATGTATATGCTTGAGGACATATGTGTACCTTAAGAGCTTTCATTTTCAAAGTTAGCTTCTGTAGCCTGAATTGGACGTCTGCCCTGTGTAAGTTTTCCTCCAAGGGAAGGAGGTCATGCCAAGCTGCAACCCAAACAAATTTTCAAATATGTACATGAATCACTTTACAGTCCCTTCAGTGTGCCTGTTTCTGCAAGCAGTCTTTACAGAGTGAAGTAATAGCTGATGTCAGTACTGCTATGATGCTGCAACATAATGCTCATTGTCTGAGCAAAGCCATACCATGCAGAATTCAGCTAAGGCAGTTAAAGATGTCATTTATTTGCTAAGGAGGAAAAGGGAGGCAGGTGTCCAGGAACCTATAGACATGTGATATCTTTGTCTTGAGCAATCATTGCTACTTTATATTCCTGAAAAGATTTCTTTTGCTTTAGAATTTTTCTTCTTGGTGTTGAGTGCGATTTGGATGTATGCTTGTCAGTTATTACTCACTAAAGTAAGAAGCTATGTAACCTCCAAGGAATTAGCATTTATCGAAAGGCCAAAGATGACTAAAAATGAATAGAGATGAAAGATCATTTTAATATAAGTATTTTAAAGTATGCTTGTATTTTAGTACCTTTCCTCTATTTCTAGAATGCCAGATATGCCAAATTCCATGTACAGTCTTCTGTGGGTTTTTTTTAATGAGAAGCCACAAATCAGTTATCCGTCTACTATGCTTTAGTCAAGCCAGGAACTGCTACTGCTGTTGTCAGACTGTGTCTTGAGGCAGACAACATAGGCAAATACGGGGATGTGATGCACAACTGGTCATTTCTGCTTCCTTTAATGCTATTTGTCTCTGCTGTGATAGTATTAGGGCCATCTCTACAGCGATGCTTGGAGGAGGGAAGGAGAAAAGATGCTTTGTACTCTGCTTACACTTGGGATATTTTTATTCTGTAGAAGCAGTTGTGTAAATAAGGGGTGGATACAAAGGATGTGTGAGAATGTGTGAAAGCTTTTTAGATAGGTGATGTCTTTCTCTGGGAGCCCAGTGTCTCTTGTAATGATGCTGTAGAGAGCCCAGTGCTGGACCTGCAGGTGTCCCATGGGAGCTGGAGGGGCACTAGGCATCACAAAGGCTTAATTCTACCCTGTAGCTGCACTGTGAGCAATCTGGGATGGGCATTGGAACAGTGCTGAGCACACCACCCCTTCACAGTCTTTTCCAAGTTGGGCATTAAAAGCTGGGTGGGGGTACATGGGGGGGGTTACAGCTTTACCCAATGCAGCTGCTGGCAAGCACTTTTAGAGAAGGAAAATTGTGAGCTGGTTTGACCTTGGTCTCTAACGGCTGAGGATTTTCTCCTATGGGATACATTGTCTTCCATGTAATTTATTTTTCTGGGTTGGTATGACATGTCAGTTCCACTTGACTACATTTATAGTAGAAAACAACTTCTTTGCTGCAGGTTCTCTGTTCAGAAATCATGTGGTAACCAGGAAGACCTTTGCACATCACCACTGTGTGTGCATAATGGAGCAATTTACACTATTAGCTGGTGAAGTAATTACCTTTTTATTTTTATCTTTGTTCCATTTTTTCTTTTTTTTTATGTTTTTGTTTTAAAATGCAAAAAATAACAGCTTGTCTCTTTGCGAGCAAATAGCACTTTGAAAGCAGTTGCCAAGCAGCCTACATTTACAGTTTTGGTGAGCTGCTGCATTTGCACTAAGCTCTGAACAGCACTGAACTCCCCCCCCTTTCCAGCCCCTAAAATAAAATAAATAAAATTGAAATAGCAGATATGCAGAAGACCAGCCATTCTAGTACTCAACACATTTTTGGTGCCACAGAGTGTCTCTTTCACGGGGGTATTTGGAGTAGAACAACCTGTCAACGTTCTGGAACAGCATATTCAGGTCAATGAAAGAGGATCATTTTTTCTTCCTAAATTCACTTGTTTATCACAAGTTTGAGAGTGGAAGTAGCAAACCTGCTGAGTTTTTCCAAACAAATGCATAGAAGATGAAAACTGTGTACCAGTTCCCAAGAAATGCTGTGAATCATGACTCCTTCTGGGAGTTGTAAGTGCTTGTAGACTCCGAGCAGCCCTCAGTGTTTGCGTTTGTATTTCTGGGTCACACATTTTTCCCCAACATCCAATCTAAGCATCTTGCATGCTGGGAGCCACCTGTGGTAGGGAATGCTTCTCCCACTGTTTCACATATTTTTTTTGGCATGTGAAATATTATAGCAAAGTTCTAAATGGAAATATGAATAGATGAGGCCTGAATTAATGTGAGAAAAGTGTCTGACTACAGCATTGCCAGTGAACCACTGCACTCCAATACAGAAATTGTCAAGGTAGATGTGCACATACTTATAAAATTGCCTTACCTGGTCTTGTAATTATGGTAATTCAACTCTATGCATCACAGAGACATCAGAATAGGAGCAACAAATGTTCGTATGTATGGCTTTGCTTTTCTGACGGGCAGAGCAGAAGCAGTAAGGACTAAGGATAGCTGTTAAGGTCTATTCCCACTACAGAGCCAGAAACAAGCAAAACGTTCACCTGAGTCTTGGAGCCTGAAGATGCTCCAGGATCTTGGAGCTCAGGTGGAGTTTCAAGTGTCCTAGATTTATGCTCTCATCTGTCATTTCTCTGCTTTTCCATGCAAAGTGGAACAGAGCTGACGGAGTGTTTTTTGGACCCTCTCTGTGAATCATGGCATTTGTATACCTGTCATGTGCCTTTAGAATTTTGTCATTGAATGTAATTTTCCTTGTTTGTTTTAGCTTTTAAACTGTTGCGTAGAGTGCTTCTGTGTATGACTAAAGCAGTCTTGTGAAATCTTGGAAGTACTTTTCATTTGGGATGGAGTTCAGTGCAATTCCTGGCAAGTTTCTAACCTTTCTGGGCTGACTTAGTAGTGAACTTTTCAAAGTTGATGGCTTTCCATGCCTTGAGTCTTCAGAATACCAGAAAAAAAGATTGTAGTGGACTTAACAGGTCTTGTTTCCTTTGGCTGCTGAGTGCTCTCTATTAATGTTAGCGGTATTCTTGGTTGAACATATCCTTTCTTAATTTCATTCTAATAAGAGTCTACTCTGCTCTTTTCTGTAAAAGGGAGGCATGCAGAACTGCACATATTTTAGTTCTTTGTTGAATTGCTTTTGTCACATGGCTCAGCATTGAAGCTGAGAGGATTGTGGTCTCTTATTTGGCATATTTTAAGACTAACAATACCTGAGGCCAGAAGGACCTTGGTCAACCTTATATAGCAAAACTCAGTGTTGAAAAGGACAATTATGTGATTAGTTTGTTAAAAACCACTGAATGGCACCTTTAACAACTATGCAGTCTTGCTAATGCAAAGGTTTGGAACTATGGAAAGATTTTTTTCTGTGAATTATTCAGTTTTTTCCTATGTGTTCAACATTTAAAAAGAGGTCTGAAAAGTTTAGTCACATACTAATGACAAATAAATTATTTTTTTTGAAACTGTTTTTTTCTGTGTCTATAGCATTAAGTGTTCTATAATGATGCATTCACAGAAAGCTCAAAGTAAATGTAGTGTTTTGTTGACTTTTAGACTTTCAGTGTTGCCAGTTTTATGTTAAAATTAATCTATTGAAATGGAGCTTTATCTGTCTGTTTGAGGGTTATTATCTAATTTTCCAACCACTGACACTGATTTTATCCCAGTTAGGTTTCCTACAATTCTGGTAAGGCTGCTATAAGCACTGAGGTATTCCTGTTGCCCTCAGTGGTACAACTTTAAAGAACAGAGCCTGAATTGTGAACTGTTTTGGTTTTGCTATTAACATTATTTAAGGTAAGCTGAGGTTTTCTCCTCTGCTGTGAGTATAATATTGGCTAGAAAATTTGGTCTCTTAATGACTTTTCAGCTGTATGTGCAGACTACAAAGCTGCTAATTAACTTTGTTCAAACTTGCAGGGGTAAGAGGGTAATCATAGGGGCTGTGTTCTTCACAGCCTGCATAATGTTGCTTGTTTTGCAAACATTGAAGCCTGCTGTCCTAATGTATAAATGCAATCTACTAGCCTAAAAAAATAAATGTTTTTGTCAGCATTGCAACAGTATTTTGTTCATATTTCGCACAAAGTTACCGGTCTTTTCAGTGGAAGAGGAAACAGTTATTGTATATTATCACATGCTGGAATGGGTTGGCCAGGGAGGTTGTGAGTGCTCCATCCCTGGCAGTGTTCAAGGCCAGATTGGATGAAGCTTTGGGTGACATGGTTTAGTGTGAGGTGTCCCTGCTTATGGCAGGGGGGTTGGAACTAGATGATCTTAAGGTCCCTTCCAACCCTAACTATTCTATGATTCTATGCTGGTGGGGTTTCCTTTTGGCTGCTGGAAAGTGCGTTTTGAACAGACCTCTTATGTATCACTTAGATGTGACTGTCATAGAATCATAGAATAGTTAGGGTTAGAAAGGACCTTAAAATCATCTAGTTCCAATGCCCCTGCCATAAGCAGGGACACCCCACACTAAACCATGCCATGCAAGGCTTCGTCTAACCTGGCCTTGAACACTGCCAGGGATGGAGCACTCACAACTTCCCCGGGCAAACTCATTCCAGCATCTCACCACCCTCACAGTAAAGAATTTCTTCCTTATATCCAATTTAAACCCCTCCTGTTTAAGTTTGAACCCGTTACCACTTGTCCTGTCACTACAGTCCCTAATGAGCAGCCCCTCCCCAGCACCCCTATAGGCCCCCTTCAGATACTGCAAGGCTGCTATGAGGTCTCCACGCAGCCTTCTCTTCCCCAGGCTCAAGAGCCCCAACTTTCCCAGCCTGTCTTCATACAGGAGATGCTCCAGTCCTCTGATCATCCTCATGGCCCTCCTCGCTCCATGTCCTTGTTACACCACAAGCAGGAGACACAAGAAGAAAACCTTCAATCTGCTTTAAGTAGTTATGGCCCTTGGCTGTTTAAAAAATTCTTTTTTCCATCTATTTCAACTATTCCAAATACTATGTTAGGGTGCTGTAGCAGTATCAGGCAACTTGTAGTTCTGTGTTACTTACTACTGCAACTACTTCTGCAACTGACATAATATCAAAACACAACCAAAATGTTAACAATTCTAAATGAAGTGTTATAGAACTAAAAAGAGACATTGAAATGCTAACACAGATTTTAAGAGTCAGACAACTGTTTCAGTATAACGTGTTTTGTGTGAAGAGATGAAACTGGCCTTTGGTTTGTGCTGTGCCTGATAGAAGTGATTTTTGTACAGACTTCATTTATCTGATTGCAAAAAGGAGAGTAACTACTTTTGGCACTTATTCTGAACAAAGGACAGGGTTTTTTTTTTTTTTTGCACTGCAGTTGTATGCAGTTTGTGAAAGAATCATATTAAACTCAGACTCCTTCAGTTTTACTAGTTTGTAGATTGTTTGTTTTAGAAGTTCTTGTATTTTTTATCTGGCTTTCCAAAGATCTTTCTATTTTACAAACTTATGCAGCATCCTCATCCTCTGGCTACAAATTAATTGCATTAAAAATATATAAACCATGAAATAAATTTTGAGGTATTTTATGTATCTTCCACTTTCCTTATCTATGGAAATCATAGAATAGTTAGGGTTGGAAAGGACCTTAAGATCATCTAGTTCCAATGCCCCTGCCATAAGCAGGGACACCCACACTAACCCATGCCAACCAAGGCTTCATCCAACCTGGTCTTGGACATTGCCAGGGATGGAGCATTCACAACTTCCCTGGCCAACTCATTCCAGTGCCTCACCACCCTAACAGGGAAGAAATTCTTCCTTATATCCAATCTAAACCTCTCCTGTTTAAGTTTGAACCTGTTACCCCTTGTCCTGTCACTACAGTCCCTAATGAAGAGCCCCTCCCCAGCATCCCTATAGGCCCCCTTCAGATACTGGAAAGCTGCTATGAGATCTCCATGCAGTCTTCTCTTCCCCAGGCTGAACAGCCCCAACTTTCTCAGCCTGTCTTCATACAGGAGATGCTCTGGTCCCCTGATCATCCTTGTGGTCCTCCTCTGGACTTGTTCCAACAGCTCCATGTCCTTTTTATGTTGAGGACACCAGAACTGCACACAATACTCCAGGTGAGGTCTCACGAGAGCAGAGTAGAGGGGCAGGATCACCTCCTTCGACCTGCTGGTCACGCTCCTTTTGCTGCAGCCCAGGATATGGTTGGCTTTCTGGGCTGCAAGAGCACACTGAAGCCGCATCATGTTCATTTTCTCATCGACCACCACCCCCAAGTCCTTCTCCGCAGGCTGCTTTGAATCTCTTCTTTGTCTTCTTTCAAACATGTCTTACTTTAAAGACATTCTGCATGTAATGTTTTTCTAGCAACTTTTTTAAGCAACCAAAACGGGAGATTTCACCTTTTTGGTTTTTGGTTGGTTTTCATATTTTTTATTATTTTTTTTTTTTAAATTCAGTATTTAGCTGGTCATGGGAAATGTTTTCAAATTAACAGTCCCAACTGTACTCTATTTCCAACGCCAGCTATCCTGTTGTTCTCAGAGCATTTGCTCTAATTTAAAACCTGAGTAAGTTACTATTGAATTAGTTTTAAAAAAAGCCTCATTTAAATTATTCATTTTCTAAATTATTTCCATGTGCATTTGTCTGAATCAAGTTTGAGAGCTGGTGTTTCTTTTAAAGTGGACAGTGCAAATAGGTGGGTCATCTTTTTATTTGTTTCTAGCAAATTTGTCCAAAACAGAAAAGCAATAGCAAACTGTCATACTGAAATCTTGTGAAAATCAGAAATGCTGTATTAGATTTATGTTTCTAACAAACTTTTTGGAAGATGAAAATATATATGTATTAGGTCAATATAATCTGTCAATTTTTTAACCAGGTCTCTTAACTTAGTCGCAATACGAGTCACAATAAATATTCCATACTCTTAGCTACAGAAGAAAAATGAAAATGTGCTGGCATATACAGCCAATGTTCTAACTGAAATACCTACCATAGTCAGTAAAACATTCATCATATTGATTCTGGAGGGGCTTGAGTACATATCTAAAGTTGAGTGCTCTGATGAGTAAGTATGGATTTAAGCGTGCTCTTAAATATTCTGCTGAGCACAGGCCTGAACTTGTAATGTAATAGTGATCTATTGAATAGGTCTGTAGGAAAACCACTGAAATCAGCGAGTCTCTGCAGGGCCATAAAGGTCTGTTGATGTGGAGGGGTTTTTGCAGGGTTAGACCAATATCAGAAGTAACATCTTCAAAATTCCCCAATTAAATGCAAAGATGTCTTGATATTCATAGTTGAAAATGTGTTTAAAATTTTCTGCAGTACTGAATAACTAGGAGAAAATTCTGCCACAGAATTCCTTAGAAATATACACATAAGCTAATATTTTCTTAGTCTTAAATTTGTTGGTGTAGCATGTCAGTTGCAGCTGTGATTTACCATCACTCAGCAGAGGTCTCTTTCTGGTTTTAGTATTCAGCTTTTATTTTTGCATTCAACAGTTGTTAAAAGAGGGAACATATGATATAAATGCATCTACTTTTTAAACTTTAGTTATTGGTAGATTATGATTACTTATTTTTTTACCTTCACTTCCAACTTTCTCTGATGTTGATGTCTTTTTACTTAATTCCATGTGCTTTACCAGCAGCCATGTAATCTGAATGTCACTTTGTATTCACTATAGTCCTAGGTTGCTTCTGGTTTTGCAGACTGATCCAGTGCTTTCTCAAATCAATAGATAAAGTCATAGTTGAATTTCTCAAAGTCTAGATATGGAACTTTGAATCCCGTCCGATATCTTTATATTCATTAGAATTAGCTCTGTTTAGATGGTACTGTCCAGTTAAGATTTCCTCAGACATGGGCTGTTGCTTTTTAATTTTAAAAATTGATGACTTGTATAAATTAGGGAGGAAAATCCGTCTAAAAGAGATGTCTGATTTTCTCTCTGTGAGAAAAGTCTAAAGAATGGCTATTTAAGCCACATATTTCATAGATTCCAACATTTCTATGTTTAATGTGTTACAAAAGCTAATAGAAAGACTAAGTTCTTTGTGGGGCAGGCAGACTGGGCATAATTATTCTCCTTCTATTGCAGAATTTCACACACATGCACTGTTTATTTTTTTTTTTTTATATATAGCACTTTCAAACCTTATGCAAGGTGTATTCTGTAGGTGCTCTTGAGCTTCATTATTGCTCATTAGTATATATTCATCGTGCATTACAGTGTTTGCCAACATAAACAATGAGAGTATTCCAAGGGAGAAGCAACGTCCTTGCAACTGTAGGACCATCTCTGTCTTTAATATGTTCAAATCCACCCAGAAGCAGATACTGCAGGCTTCTCTCATACACAAAAAGTAATTTCTAGTTTTGTACGTAGCAAAAGTTTGCAAGGGTAAGTCCTCCTTGGAAATTACTCTGTAATGGTTCCTGGGACTTCATTTTCAATTTATTCTTTCCCCAGATAAAGAAAGGAATAACTAGCAATAAATAACTCTCTGTACTGGTATTACGCAGAAATCATTTTCATCAGCTAGAGAATTCTGTACACATCCCGTTTGATAAATTGATTCTGGCTCACAAAGACCACTGCAGAGAGCATAAGTGCTACATGTTTTAGTCATTTGATTGCTGAGTGGCAAGGGCAGTTCACAGAGGAAGGAGTTCGTATACAGGGGATTGTCCTGAAAGCTAATTCTGTGGGATGGCTATTGCATTGGATGATCTCTGATTTTACCCATTGTAATTTAGTGTTGCGAGAGCTCATGCTGTTTCAATAACCTTGAAATCCAGATCCTTTGCCAGATACCTGTACTGCCCAGTCGATCAATTCTCACCATGACATTTGCAAAGCAGTGTCCAATGTATCAGCTTTTTGAATCCTGCTGATTTTAGCGGAAGCACAATAGCTTAATTTCTCATTACTTTCCATGTGTTATTTTGAAAATCCCTCCTACAGACTGAATGATAAACATAGACAATAGGATACTTAAATTACTGGATTTTGTTACTGTTGTAAACTGGAGTGGGTTTGTGGCCATTATCATAAGAAAAAGAGAAGGTCAGTGTGCAAAAAACCCCAACTCTTAATGTCTATTCTGAGAGGTACATAAGCATTTCAACCCAATAGTCAGAGCCTTCCCTAACTTTTATCTTCAAATAAAGCTTCAAATGTTTATTAAAATAATAATAATAAAAAACCAAATGCATATAGTCACTGTTAGATGTACTAAATACACTGTCAGGTAGTGTCAATATTTTTAGTTATGAAAAAGTTGAAGAAATTGTGAAGCTGATTACCACGTCCGGAAACTGACAGAGTCACCATTTAGCACGCAGAAAGTGCTTGGGTTTTGTTAACTTTCGTTGGTAACCCACAAAAAAAGGCAATAAGTTTTATGGGGTTTTAACAATTTCATTTACACATCTCACCTGAGAATCAGTTTCTTTATCATAGCCGTAAGCAGTATGTTGAAGGTGTTTATTTATCAGCTGTAATTTCCTGTTAGATCCCTTCCTTAAATATCCTTGTATTGATGAAAGCAGCTGGAATTTGATTTTCTTCTCACAGTATTACTATGAGTCAAGACTAGCAGCTTTAAATTTGTGTGGAGGAGGTGGAAGTACATAGCAACAAAGTCATGCAAACAGCCTGTAGCAGTCAATACAGAGAAAGAGAAAAATATTTCTGGACATTGTTACTTAGTAGCTGTTTGGTATGAGTATGCAAAATTCTCGTGCACATTTATCAGCCTAAGCATAATACCCATTTTGTAGTCATTTACTAAAGCAAACATTTCACTCATTCATAAAAAAGATAAAATAACTCATTAAGGGCAAATAAAGCAGCAGAAAATGGTGATAAGGCATCAGAAGCTGCAGTATAGAAAAATCTGAAAGCAAACTTCCTAATTTCAGGGACTGTTCCAATTCATACCTCCTATTAAACAGAAAAATCTGCTCATTACCATCAGTGGTAGTCAGGTTTGATCTGAATGTGCTGGGTACCTATCATGTTATCAACTCTAATTTGATAAAAAAGAATGTAGCCTACATAAAGGATTGGAATAGTGTTTGGTTTTTTTCTGCCTTACTACACTTTGAAGAAAACAGTTGTTTAATTTTTCTAATGAGAATCAGAAATCAACAATGAAAAGGAATTCAAAAGAGGAAAACAAATAAATCCCAACACCAATTTTTTCCTAATTGCTACAGCCTAAGCAATGCTTTCTTTTCTCTGTTTTTCTCACATGGATAATTAGAACCAATATTTTCCTAAACTGAGTAGATTTTTAGGAAAAAAAATAGGCTTCTGTGAAAATTTTGTTTTCTAGCTCAGAACATGAAACTAAGTGTTCCAAGCTTAAGGCCAAGCATTTTACTTTCACATAGCATTGTTTTCCCATTTAATTTCACTTTTATTTTCCAGGTTTACTCTTTCTTGTCTTCATGGCAGTCAGTCTATAGTGTAGTGCTGAGAGTTTTGGAGTAGTCTCATGGTATGAACAAAGAAATAAAAAAAGATGATTTGAGCTGAGTATGGCAAATGCCCTTAGATAACATGGAACAATAAGCATTCACCTCTTAATGGCAGAGGGGATTTTATTTCAGTGATGTGAAGCATAGAGGGCATTACCAGTCAGTGAGAGAACATGCAGTTAGGTAGGACCTGTGTTCTTATAGGGAACATATGGCTGTAGGCAGTGTATTCAGGGTTAGAAGCCTTAGGAGGCAATATATGACTATGTTACGTAAGACCAAATTAATGCACTTGCTCATTAATACTTACTTATTAATACATAAGAATACTCACTTAATAATGCTGGTATGGCACAACCTGTCTGTCCAGTGAAGAATAAAACCAAAGCAAAACCAAGTCCAACAGCTGCTCCTTGCTCGCCACCAGGCAGATGCTATCCATTAAAGTAGGAATTAACTGCCACCTACATCTTTCCCAAAGCATATCAGTATCTGTCAGCACCTCTGGATGTATTTCATTCATGCAAAACTTTAAGCAAAGAGCAGAGGTTTTTCTTTTATCCTGATAGACCTTTTCATAGTACATGGGCTTTCCACTTTAATTTTCTCAGCTGTCAAAACTCAGGTTGTTCACCCAATGATTTTATCTACAGGTCAAATGGATTCCCCATGGAATATGGGACAAAATCTACATATTCAATATCATATACTTGTTTATGCTGGTCTGCATATACTTAGCCTGATTTCTTGTTATGAGGATCCTTACCAGGGTAAAAATAATGAAATCCTGAAAAGGATCTGGAACGTGACTGTGCAAAAATAGAAAGATGCATGAATCATCAAAGCTGTATTCAGATCCTTAATTTATTTCTTGCCTGATATGGTTTCACAAGGGGAGATATCATACAGCTTATTATATTCTACTAAAAGGGGTTGCTGGGAAATACTTTCTTAAAAAGAGCAGAAATAACTGAAAGAAGAGGACATCCATGATATGTGCATGCACATGCACACAGATGTACACACAGAGAATTACTTCAAGAGTTTATTCCTAAAGTTATGAAGTAAATCACTTGGAAGTTAAGAATGCAGTGGAACACTATTTAATTACTTAACTACAAGGTTCTTTCTTCATAAGAAACAACCTTATTTGGTGCATGCTGTGAACCTCCTCTGAGTATGAGCAGGGCTGTGTCAGAAGACAAATGCCATTAGGAATAGCTCTGCCTCAGGGAATACTGAAATATCACAGCTGTAGTGAACAAAGCAGAGGACAATAGGAGAAGAAGGGTGAGCCTTTTACTTAGGGCGGTTCAATGCCACCATTTATGATAGTTTTAAAAATCCCTCTGCCGCGGCATTGCATTTCCATCACATTTCTGTGATGCTGAGCAAGTGATTTAGTATTAGATTTCGGCAGGTGGACAGGCTTTGAAGCCTTGGAGTGTGATTTGCACAAGTGCTGAATGCATTCGGTTGTAATAAAAATCAATGGAAAACACATATAGAACTGATTAAAAAAAATGAACCTAGGTAGTCTGAAAGATTTTGTCCCAGTTGTCCCTATTGGGCATCTAAATTATTCTGTACTTACTGTCGTACCCTCTGATGTCTCAGTTCAGCTTCTGTTAAGAAGAGAAATAACTCGCCCCCTCTGCATCTTGCAAGGGTGTTATGAAGGTAAACTCATTGCACTCCATATTATGTAACTATGCAAATAGCAAAGACACGTGAATAGCGTTGGAAGGTGGTTTTCTTAATTTTTAATACTGAAGCTAGCATTTTGGGGGAACAAAAAATGCACAGAAATTTGTGAAGGTTTGAAATATGCGATTTGATAACGTTTGCTTAGAGGATATGAAAGCAAATATTTTTATTTTTTTTTAACTGAAATGTGTTCTCTAAAATAGTGAACTGCTTTAATTCAAGATTCTTCCAAATGAAACTTCTATCTTTAGTATCTGAGAGGAATTAGTGTCTAAAAACTGGTCTGAGTTAAAAGGAAGAAAAAGAGTAATAAAAATGTTAACATTAAATTGAAACAAAACATTTTGATTTGAACAGCAGTTTTAAGTTGACCTCACATAAGAATTTCTGTCTTTTTAATATCCTGCAAAACATGAGAACTGGGAGATGGGGGGCCTTTTTAAGGTTTAGAGGTGACTGAAAAGTTAATTTTGTTGCATAAGACTAACCACTGTAGAAGTGACTATTCTGTCTTCACAGTGGGATTTGAGTCATGCATCCTGAAAGGGGCAGGGATGTGCCAGGAACTTGTAATCTAATTAATTGATTTTGACTTGATTTTGCTGTTGGGTTAGAATTTTTTTTTCCTTGGAGATGGGGGTGTAATTCTTAGATGTTTGTGCAAGCAAACCCTAGAAGCAGGGATACCATCTTAGGTGAATAACAGTAACTGTTAGGATTAAGGAGTCTTTTAAGCTGCCAAAGAGGTTTCCTTTTGATCTCCTGACCCTAACCCTAATTCCAGCACTTGGTCTCAGCCTGGTCTGATGACAGAGCTGACTGTTTCGAGCAGAGGTTTGGACAAGAGCCCTCTGTGGCTACTTGAAAGGCTTCATAAGCTTCAACTACAGGCAGATTTTCAGACAACTGTCTAGTAAAAATTTTGTACGCCCTCACAAATTTCACGACAGAGCTGGCAAACAGAAGATCATCAGAGAATTTCTGCAAGGGGAAGCCTATCTTCTGCAGCTGCTATAGGAGAAATTACAGAACTGATCTGGATGACATTTAAAAACAAACGAAAAAAGAGCTGGAGGTAAAGAGCAGGCAAAGAGAATTTCCATCCACACAGGTATTTTTCCAAGTTACAAATTCTTGTAAACAAAATCTTATCCTAGGAAGTTACAGGTGATTTTAGTGATAAACAGAGATGTCAGCCCAAGTTTTAGTAAGTGTTTGGGATGTACTAGCTGAGTGAAAGGATTTGCTGGAAGCTGTTACCAGTGGGATTAGAAAGTATGAGATATTTCAAGCAGTATGTATTCTTCAATGATGGCCAATTTAGTAAGGGTTTCTCATGTTAAGTCTGGGTGGTTTGGTTGGTTTATTTGTTAATTTTTGTTCAATTTCCATATTCAGACAATTTGCCAGACTTTTCCATTTCAGGCTGCTCAAAATGACACCTTGTTGACTGGGAACATTACTAGCATCTGTTTCAGAGAGAAAATGAACTTGGCCTTCAGGAGAGAAGTGTCAGAAATGAGAGCCTGAATAAAAAGCAAAGTGTCAAGTCAAACTTGGCTCCTAATCCTAATACTGATGCATATGTGATCTGGTGAAACTGTTTGGAGGTGCAGACAGGAATCCCTTTAAAGTGTCTAATCATAAAAACTTCACTGTGATTCCAGTTTGATAAATTCAGCAGAAGTCATTATACTTTCATATTCTGCTAGTTGGCTGTGATCATATGTAGTGTATCTATACACACACCACATTGCATGAAATCTCTAGGCACACATACCCAGGCAAGCATACTAAACAGGGAAGACTCTTTTCATAAACCCTTGTTGATATGACCGTCAAAGCATCAAAAGATGGGTTTGTTTGTTTTTTTTTTTTTTTTTGTGTAAGTTGAAAATACATTGCTATGTTTTTGTTTGGATTCTGCTTTCTCTCAGTACTTAATGTGATGGAAAATTACTTGTTTTCCACTACTTGTAGGTGACATTTTTTTTTATATGGCTGTAGACCATTATTTTTATAGTCAAGGGTTATTATGGTTTATTTGCATCCTTTGTGTTTCATGGGCTTGAAATAGGTTGGATGTATCTCAGGTTCTGAGATACCAGCTTTACTTTGCAGCTTGCCAGAAAGGTCCTGTTTTAGTATGTCCTTGTTTGTTTCTGTATGATGCTATCAGATTCAGCTATACAGCATGGAAAATAACAATAATGTCAAAATTTCTGTAGTGTTGTCACATCAAGATTTTATTATGATGCATTTGGTTGGTGAGTTTTCATTGTTAAGCTGTGGACATTCTGAATTTTTATAACATTAAAACAGAAATAACATTGCTCACATCTAAATATATGTGAGGCTTTTGCTATACCGTTTCCTTCTACGCATGATTTCCTCTTCACATCTTACTAGTCCAAGCATATTTTGCTAACTTTGAATCTACCAGTTCTGGTTTACTATGCTCTGTGATAAGAACAGCTGCAAGTGAGTTCCCTGGTGGTCAAAAACGACACTCTGGGTCAGCTAACACCTCTGGGTTTTTTGAAGGTCAAATCCAGGCAATTTTGTCTTTATGGGGTCTTTATGATCATGTTATTTACAAAACCCTGATTAGACTAGGTGACGGTATCTGAAAATCTTGACTGTCTTAACACATTAGCACCGTTTTAAAAAATCTTTACCTTGGCTTCATATGAAACCTCATAATGACCTTAAAAGCTTATTATACTAGAAACAGGCCTTTAATAGTTGTGCCTCATAGCTGACCGGCTTTTGTCACCTTAGACCTGTGGATGCTTGCTCTGTGTTGGGGTTTTTTGGTGTTTTATGTTGGTGTGGTTTTTCTTGGTGTGTTTTTTTTTCTGGATTTTTTTTTCCCCCCTGAAAGAACTTCTTTTTCTCTAAGCCAGCAATTGCAAGATGTATTTGCTATGGATTTTTGAGTAGGGGTTGGTAAAATAGTTCAGCTTAAACGTTCGTTACACATTTTTTGCCTTTTTGAGTTGGAAATGTAAATTTAACTGATGAATTATTTGCATGTCTGCAATTCTGTTTGTAATCTGGACATGCCTGAGAAGAGCACTTATTTTGCTGTAGTTGCAATCAAGCTTGCAGGAATAGGTTCTTGAAAGTTCAGTTTCCTCTGACAAGACTTCAAGACCCAGATGACAAGTTTTACATTATTTTCTATATTATATTCCACATTATGGAAGACTTTAATCCAAATAAATACTTGTATAGCTGAACCTTCAAATTTATCCGTTTATATTTTTCACAGTAGTTGGGGTTTTTTTATCATATAGGTACCAGAAATTTTAGTGAACTGCTACATATATCAGCTATGCTCTGCTTGGTCTTTGGGCCTGTCAGACTAGGCTTTATCCTGGATTAGTGCAGTCTTGAAACTCATAGTGATTCCCTTCGTCACTCAGTGAAGTGATTACTACAGCTTTTCAGAAAAGGATCTGGTGTGAGAATTGTATCCTGGAATAAATGAAGGGAGGGGGAGTGGAAGGAACACTAAAGCTGTCTCTAGCACGATCTCACACATTTGCTTTCTTGGAATTTAGTTCCATTTAATAAAGAAGAATAAATGAATAATCATATGGTGCCCCAGCATCTTGGAACAAAATTGTGTGGGTGCTATATCGGTTTTAAATTCATTTAGCTCAGCATATATAGATGGTAACATGCACACATTCAGTACTTACTCCAGACTGTTTTAATGTTTGTCAGGAAGCCTTTCTTCCCAAGCATGCTTTCTATTCAGTTTCACATTTCAGATTGAGTACATACATATGCAGTACTGCATAACCTAATATAATGTTTCCTAGGTCTGGGCAGGGCACAGTAGATCATTACACATAGTAATTTTCTCTCCTCTCAGAGGATGTGCTTAATCTTCCTTGCCTTAGAATTTCTGCTGAGAAGACATAATATAACTGTGGTTTAAATTCCTTAGTTCCAGATTTAGTCATCAGTTGGTTAGAATCTGTGGTCTTCAGGTTAAAAATGTGAGGCTCTTGCTTCCTTAACATGATACTTAGGGATTTGGTGAGTCTTTCCAAACTTTTGCCAGCCTCCAGGAAACTGTTTTGGCTTTATGATAGGAACATAGACACCTCTGAGACAGTGAAAAGCAGCAGAAGTGGATTAGGCAAGATCTTTCAGATACGAACTCCACAGGCTTTGGAAGTTTCACCTGGAGGAGGAAATGAGGCTCAGTGTTAGGCTGGCTAGGTCAGCTCACTCTAGAGGAGACTAAAAAACTAGGAGAAGGAAAAATACGCATATCTGTGTTCTTACAGTTACTGTATGTCTTGAACTACAGCTATGGAATGACTCAAACTATGAATTTATGAAATGAAAAAATCAGGTTTTAATGCACTACCAGGATTTTAATTTTATTTTTATTATCTGTTCCCTTTTACACATGACTACAACCTTTATAAAGATTTTAAGATCTTTTTAAGTGGGCCAAACTGTCTTTGAATTCTATGTCATAAGGGAACCAAAATGCTGGCAGAGAGTTACCATCTCTTAATTTGCTATGTTTATGTTATCCACCTTTAAATATAGCATCACATTATAGATATTCTACCTGTTGCTGCTGTCCTTTCACATCTAAAGCTTATTAAATGGATTAGAACTTATTCTGTGACTTTCCTCAGTCATGTATTTTAAGATTCTTAGTCCAGCACGTACTCACTTATAGCTAGATGCTTTCTTTCTAATCTTCAGATTTCTATGCTAAGATTTTGTAATTCATCCTACAGGTCACATTCAGAAAAGTGGGACACTTATTTCTGTAAGGTTATTCTGCTATTTTCAACCTTCATGAGGTGATATTTTTATCACTGATCTCTTATGAAGACTGGGTGTTTTTCTGACATTTAATCACCCTGACACTGCCCAGTACAGCTTTCCACTCTTTTTGTACGCCTTCCTGGTATTTTTCATGATGCCACAAGTAACACTGGACTGTATTCTTCCCTTGGCTTTTTAAGATTACATATACTTCCGTATTCTCATGTCTTGCTGATTTTATCATCTCAGTTTTTCTTTTTTCAATTTCAAGAACCCAGACCACTCTGCATGCATGGTTACAGTTTAGTGTGTATTTTGAGTTGACAAGGATGAGAACTGAGCAGGATATTAAAATCTGCAGCTTCAGTTGTGGCATGTTGTATATTGGAGATACACTGCCACAAGTAATGTCCAGCAGTTGGACTTTTCCTGCCAAGTTCGAGGGAAGTGCTGAGTGAGCTAACAGGAGCGGAGCAGAATTGGGGTGAGCAGTGAGATCTCTGTGTAGCTGGGGAGCACAGGGTCTGTTCTGAAAGAAATTACTACAGTAAATATGTAACCAGTTTTCGTTTTTATAGATACAGATGCATAGAAATACAGACTCTAACATATAAAAAATATGCAGAAATAACAATAAAAAAAATTGCTAATTCCTCTCAAAACCAAGGAGGTATTTACAAATTTATTTAACTTAAAGCATCCAATGCTCTTACAATTACTGTATGTTCAGGATTGCCATCCCTTCAAGTACCAAATAATAAATATATGCCTGAAGATTAATCAAATATGTATTAGAGGCACTAATTCTGATTTTCATTATTTCAAATTAAATACTGAAAGTCCAAAGGGAAGTTTGGTTTTGTTTTTTTATCTCCTGGGAACTTGCAGTATAAATTACAAGAGCAATTATTTCAGAATATATATAAGAAATGCATATCAATAAGGTGCTGTGCATAATGAAGAGTATGTGTTGTTCAGCTGGCTATTTGAGCATTCTTGTTTTCTGCCAAGTGGAAGGATATGACAGTAAGCCAAGCAAGAACAATGTGCGAGGAAAGCAAATTACAGCACGTATAGAAGGAGAGAGCTGGTATGTTAAGAGAAATCGAAAAGGCTTATACAATTACAATGAAAAAAAATAAATAGCAGGAAGGAAGTAAACTCATGAATAAAGATAGAGAATAACGAGTGTAAAATGACTAAACTAGCTGCTATTTAAATCTGTCTCAAGAGAAATGGAGATGTACAGACATCTAGAAAGTATTGAAGGACATTGCAAATATAGCTGCTGATACAGGATTAAAAAATCAAATGCAGAAATGAACAAATAGACAAATAATGTCAAGGATGTAAAATGCTAGGCAGCAAAAAGAAAGATTCAAATTTGTTTTCCATGTAAATAAATTACAATATAAAAATATACTGAGGGAGATTATTAAGGGCAGTATAAGCTTCTGACAAGTCCACATAAAGAGGAGGGAATTAGAAGAATTCTGGCTTTATTTCTATGTAAATGTGAAGTCTGAAATTAACAGCAATTTTTCAGCATAAACTTTCCATCATGCAGTAGTGAGTCCCAGTATTTTGAAGAGTAAAACCAACCACCAATACTATTTTCACCTTGTTTTATTGTTCTCCATAATTTTAAGATGTTGGAGCTCAGGTGCGCTTTTGGTTCCAAAGTATTTTTTTTTAAAGATGAAAAAGAAATTATTTCTTTTTCTTTTCAACTTGGGAAAATAAATAAGGTTACTCTTTATCAGAGGCATTCTTGTAATGTTGGAAACTGCTGTCTTTCTGTAATGCTGGGACAGTAGTGCCTGTTTCAGATGCATGCCCCAAAGGAATTGCCACTAAAAAGCTGAATTATTGGGTTTTTAATAATATATGCTAAGTAGAAACTGGTGTCCTGTCTTTCTGGGGTGCAAAACTGTGGTGAGTCTGTAGGACCAGTCTAAGAATTCAAGTCACTTTGTACTACAAAAATGCAAAGCTAAGGTGGATTTTGAATGACTTCATGTTGTGACTGAAGTACAGAGCAGTAAATATATCTTGCATGAACATTTTCTGTTATTTCTGAATAGGCTTTCTGGGAATTTAAATTGCACAAACTGTGGAAATGCTGTTGTTTTTCCTAGCCATAGTGCTGTGCCTGCACTTACCTTCTGAGGTATGCTTCTCTGTCCTTGGAGGGAGGAGCGGAGTGGCCTCTTTTTGCAGGATTTATGGGTTATTTTGTATTTTTGTTCTGTTCTGGTTCCTGAAGGCATGCATCAGTATAAGAGCCTTCATTTTCATTTAACAAAAAGAAATGTGTAACTCTTACGGTTCCAAAGAGAGCTTCAAAGAATGTCATATATAAGCCATGAAGACTCTAAAAAGTTTCTGAAAATGTTGTATATTGTATATCTCTTAATTTGTAAACATATCTTGCAATTTCATAGTCTCTGCTCATCAAATATTTGGGTTACTGGTAATGCAAATATCACAGGGAAAATCTTCTTGAATAAGATGTGAAGAGCCAACAATAAAGACTTCAACACTGCAAAACACTTCTGAGGATAAATTATTATGTCATTGTGTACTAAGCATTAGCTTAGACACTGAAGAAGTTACTGTTGTACAATACGTAGCTTTCCTTACCTCAGTTTCCAAGGCAGTAAAAATAAGTACTATTTTCTGATTTTGTTTCTCCTTTTAATAAATGAGGAAATAGACAGTTCTTTGCAAAGCAGCTAATCACCGGAGTAGACTAATATTGGTGGGTTTATGTTGATGACCTGGTGAGTGGTAAAGGTGGTGTCAGAGAAGAAAGAAGAACAGCAGTATCAATTTCCATTTTTGTTGAATGGGCTTAGTGGCTTCAAATGAGTTTATGTTTCAATAAAACAGAAAACCCCTAGGCTGGGTTAATTAGTCTTTGGGATTTCATTTAAAAAAAACCCAAAAAAGGGCAAAATGGATCTGTCCCTACTGAGCTTCATTGCTTTTATTTTTATTTTATTTTTAAGAAAGAAAGATTTCTACAGGGAAAGCTGTCAAATTAACACTGGTTTGCTCTTCTCTAAGGATTTCCTCAATATCCCCTTTTAAAAGGTTATCTTATTAAACCAATTCCCATCAGATGCTTCTCTGTCAAACCTTCCATGAAAAATAATCCTTGCTATTTCTAGCCATTGATTAGACAGGCACATAACAAGGGCATGCCTCTCCCCTCTTTGGATATTAGAAAAGACAGTCATAAGCTGGAATTCACTGACGCCTGTGTATTTTGAGTCCTGAGGTAAGGGTTTCCCCACCAAGGTAATAAAAACTGAACTAGCCAGTATTTATTGTCTGCTAATNGCCCTCTTTGGATATTAGAAAAGACAGTCATAAGCTGGAATTAGTGACGCCTGTGTATTTTGAGTCCTGAGGTAAGGGTTTCCCCACCAAGGTAATAAAAACTGAACTAGCCAGTATTTATTGTCTGCTAATTGTGTTACCTCCCCCCGCCAAGTCCTTTCTTACTTTCCTGCTTTTTTGGCTGACAGAATTACATAACACATGTATATAATATATATACATGACTGTAATATGACAGAAGGCTGTCTTTTTTGGGAGTGATATTTTAGTTCCACCATCATGACATAGTCACAGTTTCCCTTCTATTCCCTGTGCAAAAATTTAGATTCCAAGTCATAACTGATTTCCAGGTGAAAGTTTAATGATATTCTAGTGTTTTTATTTAATGCAGTTCAGGCATCTCTTGACCAATATTGGATCAAGTTTTAATTTTGTTAAATGGATATATTTCATAGAATCATAGAGTGGTTTGGATTGCAAAGGATCTTAACGATCATCTAGTTCCAAATCCCCTGTCATGAGCAGGGATATCTTCCACTAGACCAGTTTGCTCAAAGCCACATCCAGCTTGGCCTTGAACTCTGCCGGGGATGGAGTGTCCACAGCTTCTCTGGACAACATCTGCCAGCATCTCACCAGCCTCACAGTGAAGAACTTTTTCCCAGTATATAAGCTAAATCTACCCACTTTGAGCTTAAAGCCATTAACCCATGTCCTATCACCACATACTCCTGTAAAAAGTTCCTTTCCAGATCTCTTGTAGATCTCCTTTAGGTACTGGAAGGCTGCTCTAGGGACTTCCTGGAGCCTTCTCTTCTCCAGGTTGAACAAGCCTAAATCTTTCAAGTATTTGCTTTTATAAAATATTATTCAGAACACAATCAGGAGCTTATATTGTATTTGATTTCACGTGTCTTGTAGCACAGATAAACTTGATGTTAATGCAGCAGAGGAAATAAATGACATTGCTGTAGTAATCTTATTCTTTGTATTGGGTCAGTCTTCCAGGGGCAGTTCTGTTCTTCCTCTACCCAAATGATGTAGTTCTCATTAGTGCAATGCTAGCCTTTCACAGCTACTTCTTTTTAACATATGATGCCATCCTTCTTTCTTGTGTTTAACTAGGGATTAAAATGTATGCAATCACTGGCTGTGCATACGGAGATACAGTCTGTCATAAAAAAAAAGAATAGTAGCTGATAAAAATGTCTTTTTCTTCTTGCAAGGAGTTTTATGTTTCTCTGTCATTTAAATCATGGCAATATTTAGAGTCTTTCATTAAATGAGGTCCCATTAGCTAGACAGTGTGAAAGGGTGGAAGTCATACAGTGTAGAACAGAAGAGTAACTGGGAAGATAACAGAGAAAAAGATGGGAAAGAGAAAAGAGCAGAATGACAAGGACTTACTTGGATGTAGTGTGAGTCACTGTACAGGATACAGTAAGTGACTCTCTATCACAGCATGGGTGAGTGTCATGGTTTAAACCCAGCCACACAGCTCGTTCACTCACTCAACCCCCCTTTCTTGTCCTCCCCCTGCTCCCAGAGGGATGGGGAGGAGAATCAAAAGAATGCAACTCCCACCGGTTGAGATAAGAAGAGTTTAGTAACTAAGGTATAACACAAATCACTGCTGCTACCACCAATAATAATAATGATAAAGGAAATAACAAGGGAAGAGAATACAGCATCTCACAACCCGCTGACTGATAACTCCCCCTACCCTGCACGACCGCACACTGCCCAATACCTTCTCCAACCCTGCAGAGCACTAGCCCTTCCTGGTAACTCTCAGTTACATCCTGGGCATGACGTGCTGCGATATGGAACAACTCTTTGGTCAGTTTGGGTCAGGCGTCCTGTCCCTGCTTCCTCCTGGCCTCCCCTCCTCTCTGACAGAGCATGAGACTCACAAAGTCCTTGATCAGAATAAACATCAGTATTATCAGCTCTGTTCCCAGGCTGAGTCAAAACACAGCGTGCACCAGCTACTAAGAAGGAGAAAAACTGACTGCTATTGCTAAACCCAGGACAGTGAGTTAGAGGGCTAGTGTCACAGAATGAAAACTGGTAAACAGAGCTCATTCCTGTTCATGCATATTCCCCTTTGGCTTATGTCTGTGGTTACTACATAGATTTCCTTTCTGCTCAGCTCTCCTGTCTCCTCCCTCCTCCCCCAGTAACAACTGCAGAGTAAAGTTCACAGCAAAAATTTTCAAAATACATGACTGTTTCTAATGAATTAGTAAACAGAGTCTGATTTCAAATACAGGTTAATTTGGTGAAGAGCTGTTACTCTTTTACTCTATTTTAAGTAAAAACACAATGCTGCATTTCATAAAGATATTGTAAGTAAAAAATGGGTTTCTTGCTGTTCTTTCCATCAGTATTGTTTCCTATATGTAGTTAAATGGAGCACTGGGTTAAGTATTTTTCCTTTCTGAAACTGGAAATAGGATTAGTCTGCATAGGAGTTTGTGAACTACTTATATTTCAAATAGCACTGACTGTCCTATAATAATTTATGATTTTCCTTCCCTCCCCCCCCTTCTACTTTAGTTAGAATGCCACTTGGAAAATTATGGTATCACCAATATATTTATATATCTGTATTTATATATTAATATACTCTTCCTGCTTAAAAACCTCTCAAAATATCTTCACATCCATACTATTTCCCAACAATTACATGCTCTCCCTGCCATGGACCTTCTGGGATGGTGATGACCGATGATGAAAGTGACCTTGCTATTATCCTCATATTCTTTTCTTTCTCTAAGTGACCAATATTTACTAATGCTGAACAATCTCATCCATCCTATTGTGCCCCTCAGATAAGTAAGTGTTACCAGATCACAATTAGAGGATTCAGAATCAATCTCATGGTATTCATCAAGGGTAGGTCATTTGCTCCATGTAGAACAGCTATTTCCTGAAGGCTCAGGCTACTGTAAGACTGTCTTCTGTGTTTACTCCTTTTATTTGAGTACATTAAGCCTACCCCTGCTTCAGTTCTCAGTGGGGTGGGGAATAAAGAGATTTAATGCACCAGGAGTCAAGTAGAGAGGAAGGTAGAGGACTAAGCGCAGGTGGCCATCAGTAGAAGGTAAAAGGCACCCTAGAAAAACAATTTTCCATTCTAAGACAGTAGGAAGGAGCTGAAAGCACTGTGCCTGTTTGTCTGTTAATCACATCCCACGTTTCTCTGGAAGCAGTAGCAACTGTGCAGTCTTCCTTCACCTACAGGTCACAGGCCATAATATGCAAAATCTAGAGAGCTCTTTATCTGGCTCTGTGTTCTCCATCATTTTTTTTTCCTTCCTCTTTTCTATTATTTTTGTGACTAACAGTTCTTGTATACAAACTATTCAAAGATTCAGACTGCTGAATTTGTCTCACAACAGTATTTTTATTGACAATAAATTTATACAATTCATTCATAGAGTAAGCACTAGGGTGTCGTCATTTAAGCCCAGCCAGCAACTCAGAATCACACAGGTACTTGCTTGCTCCTCTCTTCCCCCTGACTCCCAGCAGGACATGGAGGAGAACTGAAAGAATGTAGATATCACAGGTTGAGATAAGAACAGTCCAATAACTAAAGTATAATACAAAACTACTGCTACTACTAATGATAAGGGAAATAACAAGGGGAGAGAATATAAAACTAAAAAGGGAAGGGTAAAAAAAAAAACAATAAACACAAGTGATGCACAATACAATTGATCACCACCTGCTGACCAATACTCAGTCCGACCTGAGCAGCAATCTGGGCCTTCTGGGCCACTCCCCCCAGTTTATATGCTGGACATGACATGCCTGTGGAATACACCTTTGGCTGGTTTGGGTCAGGTGTCCTGACTGCTTCCTCCTGGCTTCTTGTGCCCCTCCTCACTGGTACAGACTTGTCCTTGACCTTCCAGTGGAGTAACCATTACTTAGCAACAACTAAAAACATTGGTGTGTTATCAGCATTGTCTCAGGCTAAAAGTTGAAAACACAGCATTGAACCAGCTAGTAAGAAGGAGAAAAAATCTGTTACAGCTGAACCCAGGACAAGGGACCGGTCAACTTCTTCATGGCTTTGAATTTCCTTTTCTTTTGGATTACCAGGAAATGGCAATTGGACCAGTTTGTTGTTAGAAAGGTCATTCTCTCTTCTATATTCATATGTGTTCCATGTTTGTGGTGACTATAGTAATTGTATTTGTGAAACAGAAACATTAAGAAAACACTGCTTCTGATCTCTATTTAAGAGATCTTAAAAATAACTCAAAAAACCTGAAAACAGAAGGGGTGCTTCTGCTGTGACATAAGTCAGTTTGGTTTAGACAGCCAGATGATTGTACTTAAGGTTTTTTTTCATACATGTGTAGCTGTATGGATAAACTTTTATGACTTCAAGACAGTATTAAGTGCAGAAATGTAAATCAATAATACCTTTATGTATTTTTAAAATTGTCTATATTTGTTTCTGTAGGTCAAGTACAATATTATTGCCTGAAGAAACTGGATTATTAAAATATTCAAGGCATGACACCTATTTTAATGTTCAGTAACTGTTAAAAGATTGTTTAATTTTCAGGTGATTCCATTATTCAGTTTATTCATTGGTTTCTTGGTTTGCAAGTGGCTCATTAACTGTTCATTACAGACACAATGTAATGCTGTGTTAGTAGATTACTGAAGTCTAATGATTTTACTTATTCTATGAAAGCCTTCAACTATTACTTGATTCTCTCATTGAAAAAGTTTAGGTGCTTGGGTGGCTCACTAGCATAGTATGAATTGGATATTTTCCATATCAATACATAATTTAAAATGTAAAAAAAAAAGAAAAACAACCAAACCAACAAACCCCCGAAAGAATATTTGAGTGAAAATTGTCTTATTCATAAAAATTCATAGCAATCTGAATGTTCAATTAACACAGAAAGTGAAAAAGAAAGAATGGCAGATATGGCCAAATTTAAAATCACTTTGGTAGAAACCAAAATGGTTGTTTATGGAAATATTCTTCTACTACATATTAACTTTGATTAATAGCTTCACAGGATTTGTGATTTTTATCATGAGTTTAATGTTTCACCTTTTGTTACCCATTTTATTTGATCTGATGTTTTGAAGCCCATGTTAGTATGCTTTTGTATGGAATGAATAGCTCTTACCTATGGCTACCAGTTCCTCTGCAAGCACTGTTTCATTGAAGGGTTATCAAAACGAAAATAAGCATTTTCTACATGTCAGTTTTCAATCATGAGTGTGGAAATAGAATTCCAGAAACCTTGTACAGGTGTTGAAATAGGATATATACAAACTAGTAATAGCAACCTGGTGCAAGATTTAGGACATCCTCGTTAGATCTGCATATTTGAAATATGATTTCCCTTGAGAAAAGGCCTATAAATTCTGTGTATATTTCTCTAAAGCATTATCATAGGAAATGGCTACAGTAAGGAATGGCTTGAGGGAATTGCAGAAGAATATAAACCACTGAAGGAAAATTGTGGACTATTCTATGAAAGACAACATCTTGGAGAAATCTAAAGGCTTGAATCCAGGTATTTTTTTGCTCAGCACACTGATGAGATGGTAATGTGATTCTTAGGTGTTTCTCTCTTTTCCTGTTCCTCAGCACCGCAACAAACAAAGCAAGGAGAGGAGAAAGGAAATGTGCTGTCTCTTTTTTTGCTTGTGGTTAAGGAAGACATCTATGAATTAATCTTACAGGAAGTGCAACAAATTCAAATCCAAGCATCCAACAAGATCTGCTAGAGTAGCATGGAGCAGAGAGGGCCATGTATTTACTTGTTCTCTTTCCTATATGTATACCTGTACCTTTCCACCTATTTCCAGCCTGTTTCCTCTCTACATGGTATCTTTCCAGTCCTTCAGATACAACCCCAAGACTTGAATAGTTTGCTGTGGGCTGGGGTAGAGGTAGGAAGCACTTTAGTCCCCTTTATGCATTTGTAGGGTTCCACAGAGAAGACCTCAGTGAGACTTTCATGCAAAATAGGTGTCTTAATGAGAATATTTCATTCTAACTATCCTCTCTGAAAAGGGACTGCGGTTGAGTTCTCCATGGCAGAAACTGCCTCTTACTATCCATGTTCATTCTTCAGTAGAGTCTTCTTGCACCTAATTTGCAGTACAGAAGCAGCAAGGGATAAAAAAAAATCCCCAGGAGCTCATACAGAGAAGCAAAGATAAACCTTTCTAGTTTCAGATATGGGTGTATTAATAAGATGTCAAAAATCTTGTATTTGGCTGCACATGTTGGAGCCCAGGAGCACCTTAAATGAAGCACAATGATAAGATTAAGGCTTCCTATTTGTTAGTGTTTGTTTAAAATCATATATTCTCCTCATCCCTACACATGTCCTTTCATTTGGAAAAGGTACTGAGCTTTCATGATGTCTCACGTTGTGAATTTCAAATATGCAGAGCAAGGATTCAATCCACTTGTTATTCTTGGGTGAAAGCATGTGTACAACTTTTGAGAAATCAGCTATTGCCTTAGAGAATAAATGTATGGTTGCTGATTTTCCAAGATATGCACTATTGTGCACCCTTGAGAACGGTAAAACCTTTCCTGCATAAAAGCGGCAACTACATTGACGAAAAGCTGCACATGCCAAATGTGTCAAGACTCTTCACAGTAAAGACTCCCCAAGATAACGCCTGCATGATAGGCAGTTAAATTGCATTATGTAAATTGCATGCAAATATATGCACTGCACATGATAATTAAAACCTTTCTAAATACATATTTGCAAAATACAATCCATCATGGTCCATGAGGTTATAATCTACATTTTTTAAATGAATGGTGCAAAAAGTCTGAAAATTCACACAAAAGTGAATGATAACAATTTGAAACATAATGACCTATCATTTGTCAACTTAGCTTCTTCACAGAGTGTCACTCATTCAAAAAAATCCACTGATTCACTAAATAAAATTTGGAAGCCCTCAGCAGCAATTTGTGCTTGTGTAAAATGTAAGAGCTAATGTGCTACTGTGACTGTGTTCCTTCAGTAGTCATGGACGGGAAGCAAAAAATTGCATATGAACAGTTATGAAAATGAACCTGTCAAGAGCAGAAAATTTACAAAGGAATATGACAAAGCGCTTGTAAAAAGTGGCCTTGGGAATTATTTTAAATTTGATCTTCCAATTTATCTCAGAAAATAGCGTGTCCTGTAGGACATTAGAGTTGAAAATGTGATGGGTACATGTAGCTGTTTCAGAGGGAGCTGGGTTGGCTGATAAATCATACTATCTCTTCCTGAATCACACTGGTGCTCTCTAGTGATGTCCAGCCCAAGCCCTGACCAGGGCTGACAGGCTTTTCAATCTAGACAATGGCAGGATTACAACCCATAGTGGCATAGTAGCACTGTGTGATTTGTAAGTCTAAAATCAGTAACTGCACAGTCTGGCACCAAATGCTTCTCTTGTTCCTTCTTTTGTGTGTGTGGGAGATTGTTAAGGCAGTAATCTTCCCTCTTGCTTTTACTTTCCATTGCTCCCCCAGAAGGAGCTTCAGTGGTTTTCTCCTCCCGTTTTCAGTGTGCAGAGATGATATTCCCATGCTGCTCTAAGCTGATTTGTCAGGACTGACCTATGAAAGCAAACAACTAGGACAAATCTAGAGTCTGGAATTCAAGGTACATTTGAACCCAGCTCAGTCTTGTGGGGGAATGGACTGGGTAAAATTCCTACAGTACCTTGTGATGACTGCTGCAAAAGACAGGCAGCTTGAGAAGGTGATGACTCCTGCCTACATTCATCCATGTCTGCAGGGACAAACTACTGGGCCCTCGTATTGTCTTTCAGCTGAGAAAATCTAGAGAATTTGATTCTTCTGGTTTTAAGGAGGTTGGTCAGTGCTCAGCAAGTCTCAGGTTATAGCATGGCAGTGTAGATCCTTTCAGCCTGGTCTTGCTAGCCGTGAGATACAGACTTATCTGTAGCTATGGGACTTATCTCAAGATTGCCAGGGCTTGTCATACATGTAAAAGTAAAGCTGTGCTTTTTAGGAATTCATGGTTTGGCAAAGCTCTCCTGCCCTTCATTGCAAACATGTAGTACTGGTGAATTAGCTGACTAAGTGTGAAAATGGCTTTTTGTTTCTCATGTTTGAAATAATGCTCAATAACTGTAATGATTGGTACCTTGCAGCTGACACTGGTGACTGTTGTGATTGACTGATAATGCACAGGTCTAAACATGAAAGTCACTTTGCTGTGTGCTGACTTGTGGATACTGGACAGTTTCAATCTTCTTTACATGGCATCTCCTGCTTGAGGCATGTATTGTACAGGCACTGTCTTTGATAGAGCTCCTTGTTGCCAGAGAACAGGTCCATTCTCCTTCACAACTAGCTAACCATGTGGGTTTTTTCCAGTATGTCAGGCTGATGAAATAATTGTTTTAAAAGTGTACTCCCAGAAGAGGGCAGCTGAGCAGTCAGCTACAGTGCTGTTGTGAATTACTCCAGGCCTGGTTCTGCCACATGTGCTCTTATCAAGTATCAACACTGATTTCTTTTTGGTGGAGCTGCCTATGAAATTATTTTGTCTGTTGCAGTGATACTTTCTGGGTTGGCCTTATGGTGAGCTCTCAGTTTCTGTCCATTCTGCTGGAAGAGCAGGCAGGAGGCAGTCACAGTCATACAACTCCTGCTCACAGGCAGGAGAGTCCGTGCTGCATATTCCAGTGGGGTACTGTCAGAAAAGACTTGTATAAAAAGAGAAAACATTTGCAGGCTTCCACGTCTGATCAGCTCTGGAAATCCACAGCACTGGCATTTATCAGAACCAAAGAATAAATATTTAAACCCCACTTATCACTATTTAGGGGTTTGTAACATTTTGAAATGCCACTAAATAAGCAGTGTCTGAGCTTCTAAATAAGCAGTCACTGAGTACCATACAGCAAGATGGTTTTGCACAAAGTACTTTCCAACTAAAATGTCCAACCCTTTATTTATATAATGCAGCATATAATAATTGCCATTAAAAATAAAGGTATTGACATATCTAACTAAATGGCATAGCACATTATTGAATTTTGAATTCTTTGAGTGGTGCTGTCCTTATATTTAAGTCTAACAGAAATTTAGCATAACAGCAGGCCAGCTGACAGCCTTGAGAGCAATGGTAAAGTAGCATTCAGAAATGTGCTTTACGGGGATGTGTATCAACATGACAAGGCAGGTGTATTGACATGGGCTTTAGTTTTGTGGAAAGGAGAGAAAGGCAAGAATACAGACTCTGATACTTTTGTGTTACAATTATGGTTACCTGCAGCTCTGTTGCCCTACTTGAGTGCGATATCTGCAGGGAACTCCTGAGAAGGTTGAAAGTGCAGAACAAGTGTTTCCATTTACATAGGTATGGCTATATGTAACATTGTTGTCAAAGTGGAAAAAAAAAATACCTACTAGCACAGGAACAGCACTTGTCCCCCTCCCAAAAAAGATGGAAATTATTTTAGTATGATTGATCTATTTGGATTTACAATGACAAGAGTATCTGCCATAGGCAGAAGGATTATTGCATAGAATATATAGGATTTATAAAGGACTTTTTGATCTTAATTTCTTTTCTACATTTCATGACTTTGCCAATACAGCAGGAAAAAAAGAGTCTTATCATGAATGCAAACTTCTTATGAAAACATTACCACAGCTAATGCAAAGCGATGCGACAATGCTGCCAGTGATGCAGCCCTCCGCACAGAGGAGTGTGTGGTCAGATCAAACCTTACAAGGGTGCGGGGACCAAATTGCCAGTGTCCATGACATGTTTCATTTATTTTACTTGTGAAAGGATGCCACCTCCCACAGTAATCACAGGGCAAGTAGTCCCCATGAACAATACCATGCATACTTTTTAATGTTTGTTTACCTATCTGGAAAAAGCATCCGGAATGTTAATTCTCTGGGTGCTGTACTGGGAAACAGAGAGAGCTGCTGTTGCATAGTTTAAGAGCTAAGACCTGAGCAGATGAAAATAGAAAGCCTGATTGCCGGTTGTCTCATCAGCCCTTGTGAAAAGCAGCTGACTGTGTTCATGTTTGGGAAAGAGGAAATTGGAGACCTTTTACATTTCTCCTGGTGCTTTGAGTCACAAGAACATATGTGCCTGCAGGTCAGGAAACATAGGGAGACTATGATACTTAAGCCACAATTCAGAGATATCCATTGTCACACTTTAACAGAATAGTGAACTGGTTAAGGAAAAAATAGCCTTTTTTTTTTTTTTTTTTTTTTTCCATTTTTACTTGTGAAAATGGGCAATGGGACTTCCAAAGCTCAATGGGGTGGCTCTGGGCTTTCTCTTTTTCTGCCTGATTTTTGTTTGTGATTGAATGCTGAAATTTGGATTTGGCATCATGAATGTCAGCCACCAGTCTGGGACTTGTACTGAGAGTAGCTTGCAGAAAGTCATTGACCATTTTGATTGTGACAAACACCACAGAAACATAACAAAAGCAGTTCTTTCTCTCCTAAACACGAACAGAGTGGTTGCTGGTTTGACACCCACGTGCTTTTCCCTCCCTCACTGTTGCTGTCTTCACACTTTAAGCCCCCTCACAGAGCTTCAGATCAGCTGTTGCACAAGAACCTGTCACGCTTCGAGGCCAGACTGTCACACAAAACCTACAGCAGACACTCATCAGGGAGGGCAGATTGGGTGATAATTTTTGGCCACTTCCTGAAATCTGCAGGAAAGGTACTCAGAAAGGCAGTTTTGCAAGAAATGCTATGTGTGCTGCTATTGCAAATCAGCAGGATAAAAGAAGGAAAGTAGGTGGAAAGTACTCAGTTCTGACAACAAAAGAATATTATGTGCTGCCTTTTTAAAATGAGATTTCATTTTTTCCATTTAAGAAGCTATTGGTCTTGTGATTCTGTCACTGACATGCACACTGTCATCTGGACTTCTGTATTGTGCTGTTGCCCTGCATTAAAAATGTGATTTTTTTATTTTAACATTGTCTTCTGAAACACTATTAACTTACCCATACGGCACTAAGGATGCACAGCTTCCAGACAGCCCTTCTTTCTTATATAAACAGTAAAAAAGAATATAGGTAGAGATTATAACAAGAATTTAGGTCTCTAATAATCCCCCCATGGCTCCTGATACGGCTGCACAGCCCCCTTAGGGCAGCTTTTGGCACAGCCAGCCTGCAGCTGCCAGGATGACAGGGCTCCCCTGTGAGACCAGAGGACTCCTTTTTGCTTCCTTGACTTTACTGAAAGTAGAGCAAAGCTGCTATATGAACTTCAAAGCATATGAACTTTTTCTCTGATTCCAGTGCCTTTTCTTCACATTTCTCTCTATGCAAAACAGATTTCATGTATCAGACATATCTAACAATTTGAAGAAGTTGAAGAGAGAACACAAAGCATTTGGTGCCAGCATCGTAGTAGTATCAGTTAGGTTGGAAAAGACCTCCAAGATCATCAGGTCCAACCATTCCCCCAGCACTGCCAAAGCCACCACCAAGCCATGTCACAAAGAGGCTCGTCTACATGGTTTGTAAACGCTTCCATTGTTTACACTGCCCTGGGCAGCCTGTTCCAATGCCTGACCATCCTTTTGGGGAAGAAATTGTTCCCAATATCCAGTCTAAACCTCCCCTGGTGCAGTTTGAAACTGTTTCCTCTTATTCTGTCCCTTGTTCCTTGGGAGCAGAGACCAGCCACCTCCTGGCTCCATCCTTCTTTCATGCAGTTGTAGAGAGAGATAAGGTCTTCCCTGAACCTTCTCTTCTCCACACTAAAACCCACCCCCCCACCCGCACCCCCTCCATTACACTTGTGCTCCAGGCCCTTCACCAGCTCTGTTGTCCTTCTCTGGACCTGCTCCAGCACCTCAATGTCTCTCTTGTCATGAGTGGCCCAGAACTGTACACAGGATTTGAGATGCAGCCTCACCAGTGCCCAGCTCAGGGGGATAGTCACATCCCTGGCCCTGCTGGCCACACTATTGCTGATACAGGTGAGGATACTGTTGGCCTTCTTGGCTGCCAACCTGCTCATGTCCAGTGGCCGTCAATCAGCACACTGACATCATTATATAGCTATTCAGTTAAAAGACAGAAGCAGGGAAGAAAAAAACCAACCCCCAAAAAAACCCCAACAAACAAAACAAACCCAGACAGGACAGACCTCGAGATAACAAAAAAACATTAGGTGAGAATCTGTGTTCCAATTTAGGGGAATTTTTCTGTCAGCTGCTCTCAGAGAACTTGAAATATACTTTCTCTTGCCTTTGCAGAGCTGCTTTGCTTTGCCTTCAGAGTGAATGTGGCAATTTTCCAAGCCAAGCTTTCAGAGGATGGGAAATAATTCACTCAAATATTTGGTTGGTAGGAATTTAAGCAGTAAAAAAACTATCTCCTTTCTAGAAAGGCTTGCAAGAAGTGGCCTAATTTACTTAATTTTTTACTCACTAATATTTCTGCTTGAGTACACAGTTTGTGAGCCATAAACATTGTGACAAATAATGAAATAATCATGTAATTAAGACTCAATTACTTGTGCTGTTAGTGACCTCTTGCTCAGTTTTTCCCACATGAGAAGAAATAAATATGATGTCTTTTTCTCTTGTGCTAGTTTATGGCTTGAATTATGTGAAAACCAGAAATTTCATTCTTGTGGTTTTACTTTTTTATGGTTGCCTAGAGCGTGGTCTATCATGAGGCAGTCAGGGTTCACAGAACATTTTACTAGTTGCTCTTAGCATGTGGACAACTGACGAGTGGGGGCATGTAAAGAGGATGAGCTGTGGCTTTTTTCTGTCCCCATAACTCAAGTCTATCAGGGCAGGGAGCAGGGATGGACAAGTTGTGGCTTTTGAATTCTATGCACTTGTGTTGCAGTTCAAGTGCAGCTGTAGTGCTGAGGCTAAGTGGTTCTCATTTGGGCTATACAGGTACAAAAACAGGAGCTGGGTAAGCCTGCATTGACAGCTGTGGGAAGCCGTGACCCCACAGATACTGCCTCGTGGAGTGAGTCAGTTTGGAATATCGCATCATGCCCACCCCTGTACCGCAATGGGACTCCAGCCATCATTGCTTCCCTCCTTTTGACCTATTCTCTGTACCAAGCCCTTCTTTCCGCTGTCATACCACATGTGAGATGCAACATGCATACATGTGTATCTCATGCTGCTTAGCTGTATGAAGGTACTGGTCAATGAGTTGTAGGCCCAGAAATTCTGGGCAGCTCTATTGCAAGGCCTTGGCAAAGGTGAAAACAAAGAAGAAATCCTGGCTCAAAGGTGCCATGTGATGCCATCCTGAACTATAGCTTTGTTAGTCCCTGGGCCCAGTTCAAAAGGGATCTGTTGATCACTAGATAGGCTGTCAATGCCTTATGTCTTAAATAACTTCCTGTAATAGAGGCCTGGGTCATGAGCCTCATATGGGAAACATTCAGTACATAGGATTTTCATGGAGACCTGCTGTTTTCTTCTAGGTGCCTACAGCACAGATGCAACAGTTTATATAACTGTCAGCTAAATCATGCAACTGTTCAGTCTGGCAGCTAGGGACCAAAGACTCACATGTGCCCAATGCATAGTCACTTTCTACCTATTTGACTAGAACTTTCTACTTCCAAGACAGAGTTTGCTATTTTAATCTTGTCTGTTTTCCATGTGGAGTCCCAGGCACCTGCTGCCTCATACATGCCCTTAGCTGCTACATCCTGCACCCCATGGCTCTTCTGTGTAAGAGGCTTTTTTCAGTCTGTCTGAAATTCAGGATGCAAGCCTCTTTTGGGTGAATCAGAGATTTCTCTCTTAGTGCTCTGTCACATTTTTCTCCTTGAGTTCTTTGCAGCTACAACTGCTTTATCTGTCTGCTTTTCACTGCAGCAGTACCACTGGTTCGATTCCGAGTGGATGGAGTTAGATCTGAAGTGCCAGAATAATCTATTTCTCCCATGACATATCTAGCATGTTAAAATTAAGCAATAGCCAACTTACATTTGCACTTAAATTAGACTGTAATAGCAGTGTTCTTAGGGTACCCTAATAAGAACTGGAGAATGACACTAAATCAATGGACTTCTTGTTAAAAATACTAAACTAAAATTCAGATTTAAGCCCAGGACTTTGTAGGAACTTGTTAAAATAGGATTTCTACAAAATAATGTTGTCATGAAAGAGTTTTAACTTCAGGTTTTTAAGAGTATCTCTTACATGTGTAAAAAGAAGTAAAATAGAAAGGCATTATTTGTTAAAACATACAAAGAAAAATGAGACGTGTGTGTTAGCACACATCCCATGCAGTGTGCGAATAACATGGTTTTCTTTTCAGTTTAGTCAACTTTATTGTGTATTCCTATTCCATTCTTTCCTAACACAGTGTATTTCTCACTTTATGTTTGATTGGAATTACTCTTTTACCTGTATGATCCATGCATGCTGATATCTCTTCTGCAAAACATTCAGAATCCTGGCTCATTCCATAATTTCCTTTCCATCAATATTAATTCTTTCCATTTCCACCCTTTACAAGACAGCCTAAATAAGGCAGAAACCTTTCAGTCACAAAGACAATGCAACAGCAGCTATGCCCAAAACCCTTTTCCAGAGAGAAAAGGATAAGTCCTCATCATTCCAGATTTGTTAATGGGGACTCTGCATGAAATCAGTCAGACCGGTCATTACAGGTCTCCATCACTGCACTTTCTTCTTTCCCTCTCTGCCTGACTTTTAAATATGCCTTTAGATTTCCCCTAAATCACTTGCTTCTGAGGGTGTTGGCCTGCTTTTGTCTGGTTGCATTTTCAAAACAAGCTTCCTGTCTTTGTGTAACAAGTGTTTTTTTGCCTCTTTCCAGTGACGGCTGGGCAGACAGAGATGAAGTCATTGAAGGTTATGAACCTGAAGCAAATGGAGGCATCACTATCAAACTGCAGTCTCCAGAGGTCTTGTCGTTTGATGACTACTATCTGAAGCTGCGCCTGGACACCAACACCCGCAACCCCTGGTTTCCGGAGTTCTGGCAGCACAGATTTCAGTGCCGCATCCCAGGGCACCCACTAGAGAATCCCAACTTCCAGAAGAACTGCACTGGTAACCTGTCAACTATTTCCTCTGTGAATCTCTGTTCTGGCAGGAAGTTGTTGTGTTCTTTTTTTGGTCGGTTGGTTGGTTTGTTCGATTTGGGTTGTTTGGTTTTTGTTGTTGTTGTTGTTGGGTTTTGTTTTTTTTTTTTTTTTATAAATCACCAGTGAAA
>NDXB01022619.1:63487-96451 GCA_002631895.1 Agapornis roseicollis
TGTTGTGTTTTGTTTTTTTTTTTTTAATATAAATCACCAGTGAAAAATACTAACCCCAAATTGTACAGATATAAATCCCAACTCTGGCAGGAGTATGTCTGGCTCTGGTTTCACAGTCTCTTCTCAGTTTAGTTCTGCTGTGTGACAGAGTGACTTGTTCCCTTTTCATGTTTTAGGCCTATGCTGAGGCTGAAAAGAATGCCCAGTTTTGTAATATGGCTTTTAAAAAATAAGTAACCATTACATTTTAACAAAAGTAGGAACAAATTTAAATGATTTTTTCTAAAGTCAGCTTTTCTGAATAACTGAATAACAAGCTTATAGCACGTTTCCACTATATAGCATTCATCAAAAAACTACGCTGTCTTACAGATAGAAGTAGACCTCACTTTATAACAGAAGTGTAACTGTGCATAGACAAGTTTTCTTCCGCTGTAGAATCTGGGAAAATAAACTAAAATACTTCAGTAATTTATTAGTAAATTGAGTGAGATTTTTGCAAAATGCTTGCCGAATAATTTTTGCAAATATTTTGTTTGTAGTTTGCAAATGTTTCCAGTCAAAAAGGTGTCCTCTGATAGTTCAGGAAGTTACTACATTAGAAAGAAAACTAATGAAGCCTGGCTTCCCCTGGCTTTCTGTCCTATTTACATTTCCACCTCTTCTATCCACTAGCAATAATCTCAGTTGGTCTCCATGTGCTCCTGAGCTGAATTTTCATAGTGTTTCTAGTTCTTCCTTTCTCCATTAGTAACACTTAACAGCAGCTTCCACACTAGCTTTTGGTTTCCCTCAGTTATCTTATTAACAGATGAGACACAGTCACTGACTCAAAACTTGCTTGGCGTGCTGATGGACAGACAAGCTGACCCATGTGTGTGCTGAGTGGCTATCAGCGAGACAGATGGGCTAAATCAAAGTTGAGGTTATACTGATATTTTTTACTCAAAGGAGTCATTAGCTTTGGACTCTACCAAAATGTTGATTTATGGTATATAGATTTAATTGGCTTTGAGGCTGCTTCAGCTCAAAGGAGTTAATATAAGCAAACAAGGGAGAAGATTACTAAGGAGAGGTTGAATGATTGATGCACAGTGCAAATGCATAGCCTGCCTTCTTAAGAAAAAAAACTTTAAATTACATTGCTTTGTTCATTCCGTTCACATCAATTTTATGCTGATACTCTCTGAAAAGGTCTCCTTCAGAGGACTCTCTGCAGCTGTTGTAAACACTGCTAGTTTGTTACACAGCCTCTGTTCAGTTATGAAACTTAAAACTTTAGTCTGAACCAGCATAGTCATTCTTCATCTGCTGCATCAAAGGCAAATACCAGCTGGCAAGTTCAAAATGGTTGAGATGGGGCACTTCTGCACTGAATGTGCAGATGAGTCTTCAGATAGTGGTTGCTGTAGACTCTAAAATTGTACTTGAGCCAAAAAACAGTTAAAGAAATTCATGGAAGAAAATTAATGAGTGCCATTTTATGGAGAAAAGCAAGCAAGCATACATACTAAACCAAAACCACCCCAGGACATCCCGGGATTGAAGCCACTGGACACTGGAAAGGGTGCTGCAGAGGTACTATTACATTCTTGCCATGATGTTCTGTGCTTCTCAAAGTTTCAGGTGTTAGAGACAGGAACCACTACATTCTTATAATACTAGTGGAATACAAGCCCATTTGCCTACATTGGTAGACTCTGTCAGTAAATAGTCACAATTCAGTCACCCAGACTTCTTCCTCTAAAAAGCTGTAAGTTTTTGCATGAAGCCTCAAAATGTGCAATACTTCATAGGCTTTGTTGAGAAGCAATCAGCTCTTAAATTTGGTAGTGAATCACTGATAACCCTCAGGCTTATGACACACAATGAAGAAACATCTCAAACCACCAAACAGAAGCACCAGAAAGTATCTATTCCCAGTAATGGTGTTACCTACAGAATCAAGAGACCTACATGTCCCCAGCAAGTCTGGGGGTAAGAAAATATTGTATTAATTTTTCTTTAACTGCACAAAACTGACTGATGACTGTCTGGCATCACCAGAATTTTCTACATATGTTTTTCTCTGACCTTTCTGCAAGGTTAAGAACATCATTTCAAATGCTAACAGCTTCAAGGCTTGCTGATGGAGCCTTTCTCCCCAAGAAGTTATAGTAGACAGTGCCAAGAAACCACTGCCTTTACCTCTCACATGTTTGGAAGCAGACCTTTTTAGAGACTCTCTGCAAAAAGGAGCCTGAATTACCTCTTCCCTCTTTCGCAAAGTATCTCCATGCACAAACATGAAGGAAAGAGTCCATGCTGCTCAATAAATAATAAGCACTAATAATTTTTGAAATCCATTAAAAGTGCCAGTAGACAAAGTTCTGAATTCTTTGCAGTGCTACAGATTTAAGTACTTCTCCGACTACTGCATCACCCCAGGAAAATTATCTGTATTCAGTACTGGTATCAAGGACCTTAACTCCACTATATCTAAGAGCTTTCACTCTTACCTCACAGTATTCCATCAATATTCCTTTAATAAGGTACATAGGGTTCTGCATTATGGAAAAACGGAGTCCTCTGTGGTCCTGAGAATCCATGCACATTATTAGCATGTGCAGTCACCGTCTGATCTGTTCTGTATTCCAGAAGTGCACTGGTAGTCCTTACTGAGAACAAAGCAGACCCATAATTTTCAAAGTCAGCAGACTGCTCAACTTCATCTTCCATGACTGGAATGTCAGCACCTCAGGAAACTATCTAATGAAAAGAAAAAGCAAGGACAAAAATAGTTGTGATATTTAAGGGAGCATCATGTGTTTGTGTTTACCGAGCGCTAGGTTGCCTAGGAGCACCCAGAAACAAAAGAAAAGGAAGTGTTTTTCTCCAACTCCCTTAATTTTAAAAGATTCAGAATACTTTGGCTTATCCATTTTGAAAAGGAGTTTAATCACAAAGTCTGCATTTGAGAATCTTCAATTGCTGTCTGCCCAGTATAATTTGCTCATATACAACATAATCACTTTACTGACTGATTTATTCAGAATTGCTACTGGAATGTAAAGATCAATTTCTAGCATTCATGGATAGGCAAGGATTTCTCCTCAAGCAATTATAGCTGCTGCATTTGCAATTTCTGACACCTTGTTACTGTTGAGTCAGCACTAGCTTGGGTTTGCAGACTCTCCATGAAGCAAGGGAAAGCCCCTTCCTAGAAATCTCCCTTCTCTGATGACACAAACTACTGCTTGAATTTCCTTATTCAGTTCTTGAGAAGACTGATGTTGTCCTTCAGGAATGCTCATGTTCTGCTGAGCATTGAATACACATGTATTCTGCAGGAGGGAAAGATTCTCTCTGAATTCAGTTACTACTGGAAGGATGCAAATCCAAGGGCATTCTACTCTGAAGTCTATGGGATGCCTAACAATTTTCCATGTTTTCAGAATAGCTTATCTGGGTGACCTATGTCTATGTGGTAGTAGCATGAATTCTTGGAAAAAGAAGATAGTCATCAAGAGTAGCAGTGACTGCTCTTTTGGATTATCCCCACTTGTAAAAATTAAAGAACTTACCTTTGATACTTGGGTGGCAGCTAAATGAGTTGGAGCTATTTTTGACTAATTCCTTGCCAATGTTGTAGCCAAAAGCCTCTCATTTAGAAACTTTCTTGTATGTAGATGTATTGGATCTGGCTGGGATGGAGTTAACTTTCTCCATAGCAGCTCTCATAGTGCTGTGCTTTGCATTTACAACTAGAAAAGTGTTGATAACACACCAGTGTTTTGGCCACTGCTGATCAGTACTTGTACGTGATGGAGGCTCCCTCCACTTCTTATTCCTCTTCTCCCCTGTCAAAGGCCAGTAGGCCTGAAGTGGGCAAGAGGCTGAGAGTGGTCATAGCTAGCACAGCTCACCCAAACTGACCAGAGTTCTCATACCATGTAATGTCATGCTGCACCAGGAAAGCTAAGAGAAAAGACGGGATCAGAAGGGAGCATTCATTATTAGGGCATTTGTCTTCCAAAGAAACTACTGCATACTGATACTCAACTTCCCAGGAAGTATCTGGACATCACCTGCTGACAGAGGTAGAGAATCTTTTTGTCTTCTTTGTTTCCATGCATGGCCTTTGCTTTTCTTTATTAACCCCCCCTTTATCTTGACCCACAAGGTTTTAATTTTATTTTCTCTCCCCTGTCCTTCTGAGGAGGGGGAATGAGAGAGTAGCTTGATGGCCACCTGCCAGCCAGCCAGAGTCAACACACTACAGTAGAAAAGAGATACTTGTCCATGAACATTCACTTGTAGTTTCCTTGATATCTAGCCCGAACCACTTCCAGTACAGTTCATAAACTGTCCATACCACAATGGTACTTTCATTGTTTTCCATATAGAAGCTATATTCTTTAGAAGACAAAGCATGTCCTGCATGGACCCCTGGCTCTTTGTGATTTCACACCATTCTTCATGCTCTCAGGATGAAAAATCAGGACAGATCAGACTGCTGTAGCATGAACAGCAGGGAAAAAAAAAAGAAAAAGCTGTTTCAGAATCGGAGATACCAAGAAGCTACCTAAATCAGGGTGGATCTGACATGAAGTTCCCTTAGCACACAGCCCAAGCAGTAGTCACAGCTTGTTTCTGTTCATCAGACTATTCAGCCTTTTCTGCGTTTTGGAAATTGTATGGAGATTGTACCCTGACAGCAAGTGGTAGACTGATGATAGGCATGTCAGGCATACAGAGTTCAGATACCCTTCCAACAGTTCTGTAGGATGTTTTCTCTTTCCTGATCTGACAGAAATAGCCTGAATGGAAGTGGTTTTCTCCCCACAAAAATACAGTAACAAATATTTCTCCGCTGGACTTGCTGAGCCCACACAGGCCAGAATTAAATGCCAGTCTTACTCTTGCAGAAACGGTATAGAATTCAGAGTAGTGTAAACACTTGTACAGAGGTCTAACTACTGTTTTACAGAATGCCTTATTCACCTCGTGGCAGATAATACAGTGGTTGTAGTTTATGTAAATGACTTATGATGAGTGCTTCTCTGTACCACAAGAGACAATTGTGGAATTGGTTATGGAACTGATGCAAACATCAGATTATAGTCACAGCAGTTCATCTTCTAGGACAAACAAAATACATTGGCAAGCAATCAGCACAGACATTTTTCAGCAGAGCAAAGTGAAACAAACTGGGCAATTCATGATTCAAGCATTGATTCAATTGATCTTTGAGGGGGATTATTTATCAGTGAATGTATTTGTGGTGGACAAGAACAAGAAATGTAGTTTGGGTTTTTTCCAAAGTAGGTCCAAGTTCCCTGTAGGTTGCTTACTCATGCCTTGGTCATGCCATAATGATTAGTTTATCTGCTAATTCCTGTCTTGATTTAAAAGAACTACAAATGATCAGTCTGAGTGCAGCTAGAGTCCCAGAATCACTCAGTCAGAAGGGAGCTCAGAGAGACTGCAGTCCAACCCACTGCTCAGAGCAGGGTAAGCTGTGAGTTCGGGCCAGGTTGCTCAGGGATTTATTCACTGGGACCTTGAAAATCAACAAGGACAAAGGTGATACATCTTCTCTGGGCAGTCTGCTCCACTGCTTAAATGTGAAAAAGTTTTGGCTCGTATCCAGTTTGAACCTCTCTTTTTTCAAGTTATGCCTGTCATCTCTTATACTCCCACCATGCTTCACCATGAAATGCCTGTCTCTCTCTTCTCAATAACCACCTCACAGGTATGAGGGACTGTTATAAGCTTTCCTTGCAGCCATCTCTCCTCCAGGCTGAATAAGCTCCAGTCCTTCACCCTGTCCTCAGAGGGAAAGGACTACAGCTCTGAATCATTTTGATGGCCCTCTGCTGAATATGCTTTAGGTTATTAGTGTCTTTCTGTATTGGGGTTTGCAATAGTATAGATGCAACCTGATGAGTGCAAAGTAAATGGTGGTGGTAGTAGGGAGGTAATTACATGCCCCAGTCACTGGCTGTGCTACCAATGCAACCCAGGATGCTGCTTGTCTTCATTCCTGCCAAGGATCTGTATGGACACCATATTCTTGGGTCAGATTTGGTTCTAAGAAGTTGTATCTTTTCCCATCTTATTTCTGCATCAGCAAACTTGCTTAGACATGAGCTTTCATTGCACCCTGGATCTCCAGCATATATCTTCATAGCTTGTCAAATCATGGGTAGAGCATAGTAACGGTAGCAGAAAAGAGCTTGTGAGGAAAACTAAACATTCCAGAAAAAGACATTTATGCTTTGGTATGAATAATTCAGTGTCATACCTCTTGAGACAAAAATTGCAGGGAATATAGATTGTATTGTCACTGTAAAGACCTTGAATTACTCACTTTGCTTGGTATAGTCATAATTTGAAAGAGATGAGCATGGTGCAGCGGTGTTTTAGGTATCAGAGACCCACACAGCAGCACATACAAAGAGCAGTGCAGTGTTACAAAAATGCCAGTTCAAGTACAGGAGTAGTACAGTTATGCCGGTGGGACATTATACCCAAGCTACTAAATCAAATCATTTCAACAAATGTTTCTGAAGCCAGCTTGACCCGTTTGCTTCTAGTTACTCTTTCTCTGAAAAGCGTCCTTAAGTGTTTGTCACCATTGCTATCCACTCATAAAAAAGTAACAGATTTTATCTCATCCAGACATAGACAGAGTCCTTACAGTCTTGGTGAGGTTGGTTTTTTTTTCTGACATAGAATAATAATATCTTTTTAGAAGATCTGCAGAATATCTACTCATGCCTCTCATGATGTTTGTTTTCTTGTATTTGTCTGTAAAGTTCTCCTTGACTGTACTTATTAGGAAGACAGAAGACTGATGGCTGGCCTGTTGCCACCCTTAGACAGTTTTGTACTTGGATAATACATCTTTCAGACCACATCCAGTCCATCAGCAATGCAGTTCAGAGTTTTGCCTACTCAAGGATTATTTTTTTTTTCTCAAGACCTATCTTAGTTGTGATGGGTTTCTATCAGACAACATGGGTCCCTCATTTTGTCATCAGTGGACAAAGCACTCCAGGATGTGTCCTTGTTTTTTTTCCTACACTTTGTTGAAAGGGTGAATGCATTTCTAGTGAGAGTTGATCTGAGTGGTTATCAGAGTGTTTCAGGTTATGTGCAAGTTGGATAAATTACATTCAGCAGACATTATTAGGGCTCATTCTGCAGAGTCAGAACTGCTCATAGGTCCTAAGAATATTACTTTAATCTCAACATCTGCAAGGCTCCCCTTGGACCACCTGTCCCATGCAAACAGACTTTGCATCAGTAAATACGCCTATGGTAGGAGCTATTTTTCGCTACAATAGGTCAAAATAGAACAATAGCCTGAGTGCACACTCTGTCAGATCAGTCACTGTTAGTAAATCACTTGTGCAGTATGTAGGGAGACACATTCATAAGATTTTGAAGAAGGAAGCGAGCTATTGACATGTCATAACTTCTTTAGCTTGCACCTTATGTATTCTGCAACTTACCCTCCCTAACTCCCTCTTTTAGTTACATATTTCCTATATATACTTAGTTCCCTGCAGTAGAGGAGCTGAGTCCTGTGTCACTGTCTTTGTTCTCAGTATGAGGCAGGAGATCCTAGGAGCCATCCCACAGTATGCATCAAAAATTATCTCAATTTCATGGGCACTTAGAATAAAGCCTATTAGAGACAACTTGTTTGAAAGAACTCTAGTTGCTACACTCTTTAGTCAAAGCTTTTTTACAGCAGATAAGACAAGAGAGCTGTAGTCTCATTTCCCAGACAAGGTGACAGACAGCTTTTAAGGCTTAAAGAAGAGGAAGATTAATAATGTGTTTATCTGTGATAAATCATATGAATTATTCAGAGAAGATGGCCAGATTTTTGATCATTTGCTTCTAGGTTCTTATTTCTGTGTTTGGAAGACAGCAGCTACATTTATCTAAAATTTTATGTTCCCAGAGATACTTCTAAACCAAGCTGTCGATCAAAATACAATAAAAATCAATATTTTTCTCCTTTTAGGATCCATGTAAAAATGAAATCATAATGAAATGAAGGAAAGAAGCGATATACATACACACCTTAGTAAATAGCATAGGACACAGTTTGCAGAACACGTACATGTTACAGCAGGATATGACAAAAGCTTTCTGAATCTAGTATTTACACCTACATTTTCCATTGTGTCTTAACAATCAAAGTTTCCACTTCTGGGATTAAATTCCTAGGTAGGCTTGAAACATCAGTCTTCTTCATTACGTAAGTAAACTGGTGGTGCTGCAAAGGAACAGGACATGTGAATCATGCTCCCTGGAGCTCCTATCTGTGGTGCCTGGAGAGCAGCTGGGCACTCTTGACTGCTGGGACAGCCACAGGTACTTTGAACTTGTATCAGAAGCACGATGAGGATGAAAGCACACAATTAAATTAATTGATTTATTCCTAGAAATCAACTGCTTGTGCAGGTCACGCATCAGAACATTTAACCTATACAAAGCATTTAACCAGGTCAGTAAGTAAATCAGATCAAATAACAGGTAACTGACCTGCAAACAAGGCTAACTGCCTTCTGTCAGCACTTCCTGGTCCTTTGTTAGATCCTATCTTCTCTTTCCTTATCGACCTGTAGGCAGAAGTTTTAAAACTCAGCTTCCAGTCTTATGGCAGCATACAGGAGATACAGTAGAGGCTAACATATAGGCACAAACCCACAAGATGATTCTTTCACTCACACAGGTCTAGCTGCAGCCTAGACATGCCCTTTGTACACAATGATATGTTCTGAAAAATAGAGGTCTTAAAATAAATGTGGGGGTTCTTAATAGGTCTTGGGCAAGCAGTGGTGTAAAACAACAAATGGTGAGAACGAGTAGTAAAACCTGGACCATACAAACCACAAACTGTCCTACTCAGAATAAGTTGTATTGGTACGCACAGGGAGAATAGTGTGGTGGAAGACGTGTGCTCCAAAGAGTAGCACCACCAGAATAAACTTTTGTTTTCCCACTCATACTGGGAGGTCAGGGGGAACACAGGACTCTGCTAGTGTGGAGGGGACTAGTTAAAAATAGTGAAAGCAGCTACTGCATGTAGGCTGGGCTGCTGGCGGCGCCAGAGAGGGCCCCTGCAGCACAGCAAGGTGTGAGACAAGTCAATTTCCAAAGATTTCCTTCAGCTCAGATTTTTGAGATTCATATAATAGAAAGCAGCTTCAGAGGAGCCTGCAAGTTTGAACCTTTAATTTAGCTGTGCATTCGGGCTCTGCTATATAACAATGGAAAATCAGGGCTGTTCTCATCAAAGCACTCTACACACCGTGCTATGCAGTGTACTGTCTACTTTCTGCAAAAACCAGTTCACTCTGCCTGTTTTTCCAGGTTTATTTTGTCTAAAAATTCACATGACACCGTCCCATTTCCTTGTGAGATCTCAAGTGCTCTCAAGTACTTGAATAATTTGGGTTTGGTGGTGCTAATAGCCCTTTTTTCCTGCATTGTCACATTTAGCTATACCCAGGAAAAAAGGAACTGCACTAAAATGAATACCTTGAAAATTCTTTCAGATTTAAAGCATACTGCTTCCATTTTTTTTTCTATTGAATTTAATGTATGAATAAAGATTAGGGCCACTTATTTTATCTTCTGATTTGCTTAGCTCTAGTTTGCTGCTAATCAGAGATGCGTTGTCCTCGTGCATTTGTCATTCAGAAGCTTCTAATCTTAGCTTAGCTTTAAAATTAATCTTTTCTGTGATAGTGTACTTGAACACAGCTCTACGCGTATGCCCAATTAAGGGGAACATAAAGTAGATTGTGATCTGTATGTTTGCAAGTAATGTATTGCATATTGCAATGGTTGCAAGCAAATATTTGGATCCTCCTAACAATAATTTCAAAACTACTCTTAATTTAACCAAAATCTGTGAGTGTGCTCAGCTAAATTATAACATGGTTCAAATAAGCACTACTTAGGGTGACAGAAGCCACTTTATCAGAGCACCTTCAACAGCTGCTTTCAATTGTGGGAAGCAAAGGGAGTCCCTGATAGCAATTACGTGGCTGCAGGGCTGCTGTGTAGACTGAATGGGCAGTAATTACTCACGTTGCATGTGTGAAATCCACCCTATCAGCATGCAGACAAGTGGTTCCAGGAAACTAGTCTTCAGACAAAAGGTTCCTTATGCAAGGATAAGGTCTTTCAAAACAAAACAAACAAATCCCACAGCACAAAACCAGCAGTAAACCTGGCAAAGGATTACTTTGGAGGGAGCTATACTTCTGCAGAGGTGAGATGCATTGGTTTTCATATTGATTTATGCTTGGGCAGCTAATGCTGGTATTCTTAATACCACTTTAACATCGAAAACAAAGGTGAATAAGAAATGGTTTGTTCCTTTAGAATAATAATAAAAGAAAAAAGAAAACCAATAGTACTGGCTGGGGGGTGGTACACCATCATGCAAGAGTTCTGAAACCCATCTTTAATCAATAGTGTGTTAAAGCGTGGTAAATATTAGATATCTTTCCTGACTGTTCCTCAGACTTGTACAGAACCACTGGAATCTGAAATAGGAAAAGACCAGTTAGGCCAGCTAGCTTGTGCCAGCCAGCCATGGACTGGTATCCTACCATGAGGGGAACACTTGGTCTGTTGTTAGCATGAGATCCTGATTCATATCTTCGAAGCTCTCAGGATCTCATGCCCATATACTGACAACCATGAATTAGCACTTAGATGTTTACAGGTCTAAATCAATGGCCAGAAAAGATCACATGTGATTTCTTCCATTTGCTGTCTTTATGGTAGATAGGAACACAGATCTCCAGAGAGCATGATTTAATGAATATGTGTATGTTATTATTTTCATTATGTTTTTTCACTCTGATCTAAAGACCCTGACTAATAGTTTTGGGTGCTGTCCTGGTGCTGAATTTTTAACATATATCGAGACTATATTTCCACTAATTTCTGTGCCCCATTCAGAGGTAATGATATAGTTAATGTGAAAGTTGGTTTTTTGGGTTTGGTTTTTTTTTTTTTGGTTTTTCTTGGTTTTTTTTTTTCAACTCTGAGCCAGCATTTTCTGATGAAGATATCCAAAATTAGGCTCCTGAAGTGCATGCTCTGAGACCTAGATAAATTGGCCTGATTTTTAAAGGTACTGTTCTCATATAATTCCCATAGAAGTTAACAGCAGCTAGTTCAGGTATTAATCAAGTCAGTTAATTAGGTGCCTGAATATGTATTCAGGTTCCTAATTTAAGTATCTAAGGTGGTTAATGTTCTGAAAGCTGCAGCACAATTACTGAGTTCTGTCTCTTTCAGATAAAGTCTTGGGCTTCATATGAAAAGCATGACGCTTGTAATTTAATCAGTCCTATTTCCTTTGATTTTCATTGTTTCATTGTGTGTTATAACAGGATTTCTGTAAGGGTATCTGACTCAACTTTTTATTTATTTGCTTGTGGGTTTTTTTAGGAGTGAAAGCATGATTAAAGCTAGCCAAATAACATTAAAATCTGCAAATATTTCTTTACATTTGTAAAGAAATTAGACTGCAAGGATGTTCATTCCCATCTCATGTAAGAGTAACGCAACTCGTTATCCACTAGACTTGTTCCAAATAACAGATCCATTAAGAATAGGAGTTCTAAATATGTCTTTAATGGAGTGTACGAATAAGGCAGCAAGGTTGTACAGCTACTTGAGGGAGAGGGGAAGACCGAAGGTTGGGTTTTCTTTCTCTTTAATTGTTTCTCCACAGGAGTTAAGGTCATCTCTGTGGAATTCTGTCCTGAGGGAGAGACTGGGTCAGGATTCAGGATGCCACTGAAGGAAGTCTGTAAAGAAAGCAAGAGAATCAGGCAGATCCAAGGTCTCTGTGATAATAAGGTATTATAAGGTGCCGGAGGCTTTGGGAGCATGGGCACTTATGGGACCCTACAGAGTTTGAGAAAGAGGTTAAGAGAAGGTTTATTGCTGGACTGAGGGTGACAGAAGAAGCTATAGAATACACAGTGAGTGTAACAAATTAAACTCCCTAATGGTCATATTCCCAGGAAAGGGGACAGAAGGAGAGAAAATAATTTCAAAAAAGAAAGAATCAAAGTCAAAGAATAAATTGGGATTGGGGGATCATGATGCCAGATGAGAGTATGACCTCTGCCCAGAATCTGGCAGGGCAAAAGCCCTCCTTTCCATCCCCCTGGTTTGTGAATTTTCCATTAGAATAACTGTGCTTTTGCCTATGTCCTTTCAATGCAAAGGTTGAGCTTGACCATTCAAATGCTTTTATCAGCAGTAAATTTTAGTCAGGTAATGAAACAATGAGATAGATTTCAAATGCTATATTGGGATTTGAAATCAGTGTCTGCTGATTACATGTACAAGCCATTCAATCAAGGAACAAAAAAAATAGAATCAGCTGGCATATTTTATTCTTGCTTATAAGATGAAATATTCATTTCTAATTAAAATAGGAGCAGAAAAATAATGTCTTCCTGCAGAAGTCAAATAATAATTTCTAATAAATAATAGAACATGTTGTGGTCATTTTGCAGGCTGTTTGTACACAGTCCAGCTTTTAAGGAAAACAAATTAGTCATAATAATTATTTGTCAAGCTCTCATAATAATTATCCTCTGTCTCTAAGAAAGTCACTGGAATCACTTCAGATTATCCTTTGTGTTGCCTTTTTCTACAATAAACACATCATTGAATGTTATGTCCTATCTGAATTACAGTAGATTTTTTAAAAGCGTAAACTGCTTCCAACATGATGGGTCCCCCAAGTCCAGAATCACATACAGAATTTTATTGATTTCCAGTTTTAAGCTTTGAATACTACCTAAGAAGGTACGAAGAATCTGCTGTCATTTCATGCCAGATTCCTGGTCAGTTCTTCCAGTAGGTGATCACAGTATTTTATCTGGGGATGAATTTCCAGAAGCTAGAAGGGCCAAATATTGATCATATTAAGCTATGATCATAAAACAGCTTAAATATCTTTACAATATACTTACTTCACTATGGAAATAATTCCAAACATCTTCATTAGAATGTGCATAATAATGAATGTTCATAATTTTATGTGAATTATGGTAGTTGTAACTACAGTCCCAGTCTAGCACATGTATTCAGCCATGAAAGGGATGGCACAAATACATGCAAAGTCATGCTTCTTTTCAAACCATTTGAACTGATACTGAACTGTGTTTCCCTGAGATTCCAACGTACAGAAATTGATTTGTCTCAAACAGGGACAGTTATTTTTTTCTATTGTTTTCCAGTCTATTAATTCCAAAGAACAGAAATTAAGATAATAGCCAAAATGAAGTAATCAGTAACCTTGAAACTTAACCTTCTTGTCAATTTCTGGTTCTGTTGCTTCACTGTTGGACATTCTGTGATTGATAGCTCTCAAGCTCGTCTCATTGCAACAACACATACAAATATCACAGGTATAGATCTTTTTGATTTGAAGAGGGCTGCTTTTTTTTAACACTGCATTGAGATATGCTCTGTATATCTTTCAGTTTCTATTTTATTAAACACAGTCTTCACTGCAGAGCTATTTCATCATGATCATTCCACTAAAAACTAGCAACAAAGAGAAGCAATGTTAAAATTTCCTGCCAAGCTTTTCGCAGCTTATACAGTGGACATGTACAGAAAAGTTTTCAAATGCCAGCTTGCAGCTTGTTTAGAGGAGAAAGAATCTCAGCAAATCATCCTCACAGGACCATAAACCCTTGGCTTTTTCTTAAGTAAAATTCCTTATGAAGAATTTTAGCCCAGTGGGAAGAAATGCAGAGGCTTCAGGCTGTAGTGTCATCCCATGCAGAAGCTCTATTAGGCTGGTAAGCTTCTGTCAAGCTATCTGCTCTAAGTGGATCTCTCCAGACCTGCATGTAACAGCATGTGCTTATATATGTTAATTTGTAGATGAAGTTCCAGTTTTCCACCCTTTTTCCTGTTGCTATAAATACTTTTTGTGGACACATATTCTTTCAACTTTTTGACTCTGATTGATTTCTTTCAGCTCCCACAGATAATAATTATAAATGCAAGGTGACATTCTCTGTAGATTTCAAACCTGTGTTGACACAGAACTGTGTCTTGCCAAGGGTGGGTAGCCTAGTGAAGGAAGAGACAGCCCTCTCCTGGGGCGACAGACAACTGTTGTTAGCATGGCCCTTGGGTGCTGCATTGTATTTCCCTTTGAGTCCTTTCTTTTACTGCTAGCCAACACAAGAGACAGAGTAGACAATGCAGATTATGGAAAAGGGGAGAATGAACTTTTTCTCCACCCTAAACCTGTTTTGCTCTCACCTGCCTCCCCTTCCAGTGATGCAGTGCTTGCAAAGCCACACTGCTAGCTGATGCAAAGGCCTTTAGCTTTGCTCTAGCCTCTTCCAAAGGTAGAGAGAGGCTGCAGCATTGTACATCATCTAGGAGTGTTTGTGAATAGGTAATATCTCACCCAGACATGCTCTGACAGCTCATCCCAGCACTGCCACCCACAGAGATCAGGCAGACCCAGTCCTTGCAGTCCCTTGACGCTGCAGCTAGCCTTTGGGAAATGAGTCTTATCTCCTGCTTAGCTCCTTTGGTTCACTAGAAAGGAGATGTAAACCGAAAGCTGTTTCTGCTCCCCTGGGCACAGGCACATTCAAACACAGCTTTGTCATCTCCCACAGTGTGAACATGAGTTATGTGCATTGCCACTTGGTGTTTACATGTTAAATCTGCTTTTCTTGGAGTTCTATAGTTGTGTGAGAGTCTGAATGCCCATGGAGAGAAGCAGAAAGGGTAAGGAGGGGAAGTGAGCTTCAGACTCTTGTGTCTGCTAAGCAAAGAGTGGGAAATACAGGAGCAGTTAGAGATCAGTTTCCTTTTGTTTTGCTCTCAATGGGCTGGATCTGCATGTTCATATTTGACATAGAGCTGCTCAGGCCCCTTTCTCCTGCCCAGTGCCTAGTGACTGAGAGTCCCCCTGCATCTGATTAATGAGTGAGTCAGCAGTTTGTACAGTCATTTCTCCTCAAATATTTCTGCTTTGCTGTGGCACTGTTGTAGTTGTGCATGCCAGCCTCATTCCGGAGTCTTTGACACTAAGCTCTTAAAACCCTAATGTGCTTACATAACATGATATGGAGAACCAAGAAAGTAAATTTAATTAAAATCTTTCCCCACTGCATCTGACACACCAGGAGAGGCAAAAGAAAGACACTTCTTTTCAAACACTGAAGAGTAATATGGCATCCTCACAAAAACAGACAAGTAAACTGAAGATACTGTTCATGTACAGTATGTCTAAAAAGGGGAGTAATCTTCTAAAGTTTAGGTGTTAGACTTCTGAAATGAAGGAGAACATGTTCCTTGACAGCTGAATTAATGCTTTGGTTTCCCTTAGCCATTGAGTTGGCACCTGTGAAATATGTTGGTAAAAGTAAGTAAACCCCCCCAAAACCCTTGTAAGTTTAATATCAACTTTATTTCAGGAGAAGAAGATTCATTAGTTATTTGACTAACATTGCTAGTGAAAATAAATAACCCACTGCTTTTAAATATTGCTGCAATCAGCATCCTGTTAATGCCTTAGAGAATTCTAGTGCAAATATTTGAAGAACTTCTGCTGAATACTTATCTTTTAATGTCTTTCACTTCTCTCTGTAGTTTAATACAATAGAAGTGCACTAGCCCAGTTAAAAGACAACATTCTCCAGATGTAACAGAGCAGTAGTATCTGAGAGACCCATGTATTTGCCCATGTTCAGAAAGAAAATAACAGTGTATCATAACTGGCAACTGTAACTGTATCTTAGCTTTTCAGGGGAAAATAAATGTAATTGTATGAATTGAAACTCTTTGCTTGGGAAAATAAAAACAATTTGAAGAATGGGAGCAAAACCTTTCTGGTTTAATGACATCCTGAAAATGAAGCCTGTAACCCTGTGAACTCCATTTATTGCTTCATGAGTACTGTAAGATGCCAAATGTTTATCAGCATGTTCTGAATCTGGTGAAGAACTTGCATATTTTAAGATATTCCTTCCTTTTAGCTGTCCCAGTGAAAGCTCTGATTCCTCCCTTCTTGCCAAAGGGCAGAGCAACTTGCAAGTCTACAGAGAGAGCTGTGTTATTTCCTGTAGAGTGACATAATGTTCAGGAGGCAGTTAAGGAAAGCTGCCTTTTCTTAAATGATACATCCTTTTTCACACTTATCTGAGAAGTAGTGGAGCTTCATCCAGTCAGATAGTTCACATACAATAGGAACTGAGTTACTTATGTATTTTGTGATAGCTCTTCTACATTCTCCCTGTATGTCCTATCTCTCCTCTCTTCCACTGTATTCAGCTGCCTCTTGAACTTGCCTCCCTGCTGCAAAGATCAGACATCAAAGTAGGAAGTGAAGGGGTAACCATTCCCCACATGGCCCTCTTTTGTTGGAATACAATGTAATAGGTTTCCTGGGAGCAGAAGACATACAAGAAATAATAGTTTACCACAATAGGATTATTTGTTGAATGTTGAATGAAGGAAGCATTTATTATGGTCTGTGACAAATTTTTCAGCCTATCATTCCGTGTCATGAGAATTATAAATAATTTTTTAATTGAGATTGAAACAAAGACTCTTTTTCGCTGACCCTCCTTTGGCTTGGTAAAAGCGCACATGCACACAAAGCCATTTAACAACAAATGGTTTGTGGTCACATTAGCTTGAACATAGAGACAGCAAGGTCACTGAGACAGTCCACAACAAGTGAAGCCTGCAGCCCTGCTTGTTCTGGTGACTAGGTAGCATTTCTTTGCCTTTCCCTCGTAGGCAATCAGCTACATCTGGAATTGCCTGGAAAAATAGCCATTTAGTTCTGAAAACAGAACTTCAGAAATTCTTGTAGCTCTGCAGTTGATTTTGGGATGGAAAAGATGGGTGTTTGGATGTTTCCATATGGAAAACTTTTACTCATCTGACTTGGTGCCTGTGACTTCGCTTTGGACAGGTTGGATGGGGCTCTGTGCAACCTGGTCTAATGGAAGGTGTCCCTCTGGCAGGGGGGTTGGAACCAGGTGATCTTTAAGGTCCTTTCAAATGCAACCCATTCTGTGATTCTATGATTCTATGGTAATGAATGCAGCAACGTAGACAAGTCCTCTTTATACCATCAAGACATGAGGATTTTATTCAGCTATACAATATTAATTAACAGAACACACTTGTTATTTGAAGGTGACATGAAGTGAAAAAGACAGTGCACAGGTTTTGAACACATTGTTATACTAATTACTTTATAATCTGTTATTACTTTTGCAGTGCCTTAAAGTGAAAATTGTTAAATAATTTTATTAGGTTTGTTATTAGATAATGTAGGAGATGTTAGAAATGGAATGTAAGAGGGAGTGTACTGGCAATATTTGTAAAATATTTAAACCAATAATGGCAAAAGAGTTTAAACAAATGAAACCCCTTTCAAAAATTATTTCATAGAATATTAGTTTGGCATGGTTATTCAGAGGATTAGCCATTACTGACAGTGTGCCAGAAGGCAAGCCACCAGGGAAGACCAACCTGGTTGAGCAGAGAGCTTTGGCTGAAACTCAGGAAATAAAGGAATATGTATGACCTTTTGAGGAAGGGGGAGGCAACTCAGGAGGACTACAAAGATGTCATGAGGTTATGCAGGGAGAAAACTACAAGGGCCAAAGCCCAACTAGAAATTGACCTGGCTATTGCAGTGTATACAATTTCTAAGGTTTTCAGACCTCTGAAAGTACTACCAGAAAAGATGATAGCTCTCATCATACTTGCTAACTGGACATGAGCTTGAATGTTCAGCAGATAGCGGTTAGTAATAAACCATAAATCTGCTTATTCCAGATGAAACATTATAATTTATAACAATTTTATTAAACAGATTTTGCCTTTTATTCTAACCAGGAGTTGTCTGTGAACAGACTGTGTTCTTCATCAAATGTGTGTTTGTTCAAAATTTACCAACTGGCTAGGTTTTGATCAGAGCCCCCAGTCAAAATGTTTCTACATTTCTTTCCATCCCAAATTCCTTCCTACCCTAGTCATTCTGAGAACTGCAAATGAATAATCTTTTGCGCTTAATTTCTTACTGAATATTAACATAGATTTTCCCTATCCTAATACATGCAAGTTAAATACTTTCTAGCCATAATTCTCATAGTACAATTTTTCTTCAGTTTGTTGTGTAAAATTTGCACAAATACACACTATGATCTTGAGAACCCTGTCAGTTCCACAGTGACTTCACAACAAAGGCACTAGACTAAATTCATGGCTGCTTTACGTTCAAGTCCTTCAAAGGACCTAATGACCTAGCTGAAGCTGATATTAGATATGAGGCACAATATGGTAAAAGGAAAGACTCACAGTGTTTCATGAAATTTTGGTCTCTCTTCCTTCTTCCTCTGCTTAGGTATTACTCTTCGCAGCCCTGGAAACATTTTCCAGTTGTGTGCAGCCATGGCATGGTATTTGGGTTTGTGGGGTTTTGTTTGGTTAGTTTGGTTTGTTTGTTTTAGTAGTGTATGTGTGTATGTACCCTCTCCTTTTTCAGCTTTAAGATGGACTGAAAGAAACAAAGACTAAAACCAAAACTAAGATAAGAAAAAAAATAGGACTATTGAGTAACTGTTAAAATGAAATTATTAGAGGAAGACTTGTATTGCATCCACTACAAAAATAAGTAAGAACGAAATTTAGGACACCTGAATTCTTCAAGGTCATTAAAAAAAATGATGGCCTAATTTGAGTGACTTCAATTAATCCAGTACTCACATGGCTCAAAATTTTATTTCTGTTAGTGGAAGCGAAGGTCCCTTAAAAAAACCCAACCAAAACCTAACAGAATATTTTTCTATTTTTAATGTTAATAAACCCTAGTGTTCAAAGTAGCCTCTGTAGATCAATGGCAATTTTTCCAAAGGATGAAAGAAGAAGGAAAAATAAAAGTTTCACAGTCCAGAGTTCTGCTTTGCTCTTTGTTATATTGCAAAGGCCTACTGAGGATAAACATAACTTTGCACAGAAGCCTCACAGCAAACATAATACAGTTCTTGCTGCTATTGAAGTGTTGTCCTATGAAAACTTAATTGAACACTGATTGCCTTTGTTTTGTCTCTGGATGGACACAATTACATGATTTCATTTGTTTTAAAATAAACACACATTTCTTACTGATTTTCCTAAATAAATTTTTACAAGCTCAAATACAGAAGTATATCAATAATTTCTATAATTATTGCTAATAATATAATTGCTAATGATGAAAATGAAATAAAAGCGATTCTGACAGTAGGAAGTTAAGTTTAGATAAAGCATGACTTCTCAAACTGGATTTACTGGAAAATATCTTATTTGCATACAGAGATGTTTATATTACTAATCTGTAGATGATACATTACCATATACTTCACATGTTGTTTTCCACCACAGTACAGTTATTTACAGGTGACCTTAGGCAGTCACCTCTGCAGTGGGGCTATATACATGGATCCTTAATGTAAACTACATGTTCACCCCTAATTAGTCAAAAGTGAATTCTCCCACCATCAAAATTTTTGGAGGTGTGCATATTGTATTGAAATATGAGAAATCTAATGCATGCTTTGCTGAGTTAATACATGCTTGAGGGAAATGGCCTCTTTTCAAATGCTGGCAAGTTCTGTTACATGTAGTTTTCTACCTCAAGCAGCCACATGAATGCTTACCTCAGGAAACACATGTGGAATCTATCATCATCTCATTTACTTTATTCACATTCCTTTACTTTATTTATTTATTTATTTATTTATTTCTCTTTTTAATTAACTGAGAAATCAAGGAAGTGTCTGAGATAAACTTTCAGGTAGAAAACAGTTAACAGTGAGTACTGTGCATTCTCACTCACGTTATCTCTTCCACAACTTGCTGCCTAGAAGCTTCACAAGAGAGGGCTTACTAAGGGCATACTAAGAACAGGGGCTTTCCAGCTGTCTTTCACATAGGGATGGGTAACATACTCATTTTTATCTGCAACAAAGTAGAATCAGTGATAAATTAACAATGCATCAATCCTAAGGGGACAAACCAGCAGATAAAACACACCTAGAGATTGTATATTGAGGTAGCACATTAACCAATTCAGGCAACAAGCATCTAGACTATGCCGTACATACTATACGCAGTATCTAAGTGAAGGTAAATGCGCTGGCATACTTTCTGCTTCCTATTGTATAAATATCCTTTCATCTTACATATAAGGTTTCTATTCTTGCTGTGTTTCTGAACATGGATCTGAATGTTGGTTTCACACAGTTTGAATGGGAGTGATGAACCTTTTCCTGAAAAGAACGTGGCAGATACGCTGCCTCTAGGGAACATTTCTCCAGCTGCAACTTGCTTGATGGTGCTGGTGGTGAATGTATGGCTCAGAGAGGAGCACATGAGCCCATTCTGTCAGATTATGCTGTTTTCACAAGGATTTTTTAATTCAGCATTACAGCTATTTGCAGTGTTCAGCTCATCTGGAAAACAGTCACTGAAGCAAGATTTTGTTTCTCACTTGCAGTCAGTGTCCTGTGTGAGAGATACCCAGAGAAAGCAAGCTAGAAATCCCTGCCTTTGGGATCTTTGCTATCATAATGAATCCCCAGCTGACACAGGGCAAATAAGCCAAGAAGACTTACCAAATCAGAGCCTTTTCCGAGGATAAATATAAGGAAGGACTTCATGATTTGATTTGAAAGCTGTATTGTATCTACATTAGGGGAAGGAACTATTTTTTTAGCTTGAAAGTTTCAGTGAACTTAAAGATTTTCCCCTTTTCATATTAAAATGACAACTATCTTATCCAACCTGAATTTGAAAAGTGTCAGTTAACACCTAGTCTCTCACACATCCTACTTTCCTAGGGTAGACAAGGTGTTACTTAGACAAAGTAACAGAGACTGGATTGCAAATGCCTGTTAAACACTGAGTAATGTGGGAGGTCTACAGATAAAAGCATCTTGCAGTTTGGAGCATATTGTGATAGCATGACTCAGGGGGAAGGAAAAATGTTCTTACTCCCAGCTCCCTCAGGACCCCTGTAGCACAGGTCTGCTGTGACTCGGGGATAGCACTGACAGTGTTCAGCAGCTCACATCGGAATCGCAGGAAGGGCCCAGGACCCGGCGGGGTCTGATGTGAAATTCAGTCACAAATGGCACCCTCGGGCAGTGCCTGCACATCAGACCATCAGAGCTAAAGCCTATGTCTGGGGAAAACCTTCACTGTCACATCGCTTCTGATCAACAGACAGAGACTTCAGTGTCTGCTCATGCCGTAGTTACATAAAAAGTGTTTCAGCCTTACAAACTGTACTTTCTGTAGCAATCCCAAATTGGCATATCTACTACTACTTCTAGCTAAACCGACTATTTCTGATAACCTGATAAGTGATGCTGATTTAGGTTGTTTGCTTATTAACACTGAAAGGGACATGGCTCCTTTGGCCCTCTAAAGCATGAGATTTGAAAAAAATGGAAGTCTTCATATGTGACAAAAAGTCAAATTTATAAGCAAGTTGTTTTTAAAAGTTGTCCTAGCTGAAATGTATCACTCTGATGCTGGCCTATTTAACCCTTCTTAGCAGAAAGAGCACTCTGGAATGACAAGGAAAAAAAATAAAAAGAACAAATTAAAGCTGACAATTTGCTTAAAATGGTGCTTTCTCATGGGGCATTTCTCTTGCAATGAATTAAAGATTTCTGGGTGAAAAACTGGTTTGGTTTTTTTTTTTGTCATTTATTTAATTAAAATCCTTGGCTGACACATTGTTTATGCTTCTAAAGCTTTATAAGAGAAGTAAGAAAAACTCTTTATTTCATTGCTTTTTTATATTTTCATGTTCTTTTATCTCTGCTTATGCCAACATTTTTTTCTTACTACTGTAGGCAATGAGAGCCTAGAAGAAAACTATGTACAGGACAGTAAAATGGGATTTGTCATCAATGCTATATATGCTATGGCTCACGGGCTACAAAATATGCATCATTCCCTTTGCCCTGGACATGTTGGGCTGTGTGATGCTATGAAGCCAATTGATGGCAGCAAGCTCTTGGAGTTCCTCCTCAAATCCTCATTCATCGGTGTTTCTGGAGAAGAAGTTTGGTTTGATGAAAAGGGAGATGCCCCTGGAAGGTAAAGAGATGTTTCACCTCAAGTAGTTAAACTAGATGTTGGGAAAGGGGAAATGTTGCTGGGTTCGGTGATGGAGATTTCTGAAGTTGTTTGGTGAACTCCTGCGTATTCTTGTTTCAGTCCAAATAAAATTGGCTGTCCCAGAGTTTAAAGATAGGTCTGAGCAAAGCAGGAAAATAGCTGTGTTTTGGTTTCTTATTTGCTAGAATGTGCTGTGGTTCACTCATTTGAGGTCTGGCAAATTCCAGCTGTGGTAGCTGCTACTGTTTACTCCCTTGCAGACACACTGCATACACAAGTGATGGGTGAGGCAGCAACCCTGAGCACTTGGATGTCACCTTTGTTTCTTTTACAGGAGCCAGCTGACAGAAATCTTTCTCTCTTCATTTAGTTCTGTGGGATATTTTAAGTGTGATGCCTCCCAGATGGACTATTTTGGTTTTTTTTTTAATTTATAAAGAAATGTAATTTATCTGCTGAGGTACACAATCTGTTATTAACTGAAGCCTATTCAGGGGTTACTTCATTGGAGTTAGTTTTCCTACTCAGTTATTAAAGTGTTATTACAGACTCTCTCACTCCATCTTTGGGTTTACTGCATAAATGCATCTGAGCACCAACACTGCATAAAGAGAGACCTCTGGAACAAGCAAAAGTTTGCAGTCCAGCCTGTACCTTCGAAGAGCATTCATAAGACACAGTAGCCTTCAAATCAACTCTTTCTTTACAGAACCAGTCAACATTTTTGCCATTTGCTATTTGCCTTGCTTGTTATATTTAAACAGTACCTACATTTAAATAGCTTGTTACATTTAAATAGTAATAGAAAGCTGATCAGTTTGATCACATTGTTGAGTATTGTATACTTCAGATTTTTTTTAGTCAAAGATGTAGATAATATAGGTCAGACTTTGAAAATAGAAGCAAGCAGTTCCCTTACAGTCAAGCACATACTTATTGACACAACTGCTTAAATCAAGTCTGCACATATTATTTAAATAATACAGAGAAATAACTGCTTAGTGTAGCTTTAAGTTTTTTATACACTATTTATCTCCATAAAAGCATTACTCCAGCCTTGCATATGCTGCATTGTCTGCCTCTTAGTTATTCGGTTTCATACTTTGGTGTAACTTTCCAATTTTAGCCCAAATCTTATTTACTATCTTGTCACTTGGGCAGTTCTCATCAGTACCAAGCATAGAATTAAAATGACCAGTTCTTGAGTTCAAAATATTGGGGAGTTTATGTCAGGATATTTCTCTGAGTAGGTCAGAATTTATTCCATCCATCATTTTGGCCTGTAGCAAGGTTCATTTCTCTTTTTCCTTGGCCTATTTAGAACTTGATGGATGGGGTTTTTGGTTGTTTTTGTTGTTGTTGTTGTTTTTTGTCTTTTATATTTTCACAGCTGGAGTTAGCAAGTTTGAACAAGAAAGTTCAATCAACCTTTTTGTTGTTTAGGCTGTAATCCTCAGGTCAGTCTGTGGCATTTATGTCATTGGCAACATCATATCATAGAATGGCAATATATATATGAAATGTAATCTGTACAGTCTGTCAGATCCTTGTATGCCAGTGGTAGTTTCTACCCATGCAGATTTTATTTAGCTCCAGATAAGCCCTAGTATTCCCACAGCTCCACATGGAAAAGCTCTTTGTGGATGAGTGAACTGACTATAGCACTGTTTCAATACCCAAAAGAATTTTTGTACTTCAGCAAAATGGAAAGATAAACGCCACGTACAGCACATAAATACAGCACAAAGCTGAAATTTGTGGGTTCTTCTCCCTTAGCTTTTCTATGCCAGTGCAGGAGCAGGAAGGTCACAGAAACGTGTAAAAAGTTTTTTTGGTACAATTTTACCACATAATGTGAACAAACCATCTTCACAGCATGGAGTAAATCCATCCTCCTTCTTAGAAGGCAGTGAACTTTCTCATACCATATTTTCAGAATCCATGAGGTTCTTTGAGCAATTGACACTCACAAGCTCCCAGTTGCAATCATGGGTAGAGCAGACAGAGATGCCTATAGCCATGTTTGCCTGACACTCACATAATTTCCTGTTTTGAGCCCCTTACAGATTCTTCAAACCTTAATAATTTGTTTAAATGTAACTTTTTCTGTCTCAGGCTCAGTTCATGGTTTGCAGCTTTTATCAAGATGAGATTAGAAAACATGAAGTATATTTTCAAAGGCTTATTTCTTCTGTGCAGAATCTTTTATTTGAAGAGTTTTTATGCAGAAATGTGAAGCAGACCTTTATCAGAAGGGCATAAATTCAGTCACTTAACTGACTGCACTGCCTTCAGGAAAAATGACATGAATGTAACACTGGAAAATCAACAGTATGTGCTCACTATACTGTCATTAAGAACATGGTGGTAAAATTGCTGACATTTTAACTTTCATTGAGTACCTCCCATTTGCTTTTTCAATAGTAATCATATAGCTCAGATTCCCACAAATGGCTTGAGAAGGTGTGAGAGATGCAGTAGTCAACACCACATCCTTCTTTTGTCCTGCACAAAGGGCAAGGGACAGATATATTTTGAGCTCTTGTCTGTTCTAGGATGACTGCCTACTTTCAGCTTATGGCAGTTATGAAGAAACTTACCTCTCTAGGACAAACAAATTGCATAGGTCTCTGACCATAAAATGTTCTGCAACAATGGGCAGAACTTTCAGTCCCTACAGCGAACCTCTGACATGTGGAGGAATGTTGAGGTTCACAAGCTAACAGAAATGTTGGTGTTTGTTTTACCACAACTAGACTTAGATGTAGACCCATTTAAGCCTAGTTCAAAACTTACAGTAGCTGATCTGACTTCAGATGTGGCAACTCTACCAACTCAAGTGCTTTGACTACATTATCTAATGAATAATGAAAAGACTTCAAACTTGTATATGGAGGGTCTTTTTTTTTTCAAATATACTTGGTTGTTTTGAAGTTTATTTTCATGGGTGGTTGTTTTGGCCAGTTACAGCCCAGCATTGCTCATCATTGCCTTCCAGGATAGCAAACCTCAATGGCAGTTTAGTATTATGGTTATGGAAAAAGGTAACTTCAGCTAGCTCAGACTAACCGGAGTAGGATTGTGCCTGTGACCAGCTGTCTAATATTCTGGCTAACCTCACAAGTAACTTGCTCGTATGACACCATCTACTTGGTCCCATCATTTCCCAATATGACAGAGAGCTTGTTCTTATAACAACAGGGCTCATTTTCAAATGAAGCCTCATAATTATTGTCAAACACACTTCTTCTGGGATAGTAATTTTTAGCTTGGGCTAATTAACTCCAAACTCTTAAATCTGTACATATGTGAGCAAGGGGATGGGAGGAAGTATTCCAGAACTGAACTTGTCTTTACTCAAAGCAGAAATTTTTCATTAAGGAAAAGAAGGAAAGAATAAAGAACTTAAGCATGTCTCTGTACACCGTGTGTGTGTTAGACCACATTTTCCCCACTTAAAATTCAAGCTGCATATCAAAGTTACAAACATTGTGCTACAACTTGTCATATGCAAGACTGTGTAAGAGCTTTTAGTCTGCATACTTCCTTCTTTGACAGATAACTGATAGAAAAGGGAACAGTATTATAAGAAAACATAAGAATGGCTTTCAACCTAAAACCATATCCCTGAAATCGCCAATCTTGATTGATATTACATTAATGCCACTCTGTGTGTCTTGTGATATATTTTTGCAAAAATGAAAACAATCTGTTCAGGCTTAAAAATTCCATGAAGGGAATGTGAGGGTTTTTGTAATCTTTTACTTCCCGTCCTGAATTAATTTGCCAGCCCAGAGTAACTGATTTTGTTGTCAGTCCAATACAAGGTCACACTGAAATCCAAGTAGGTCCTTCTTGCTAGGAATAGGCATGTACATTCCTGCTCAGTTTTACTCGTCTGTTGAGTCTTCCTTAAAAAGTGCCTGGCTTTTATTGCTTCTTGCTATCCTGGTTCTTCACAATCCTAAAGCAAGTATTCTTTTTTTTTTATGTTTTTTCTTTTAAAGAACTGGGATATGAGAAGGAAGTTTTTCCTAGTGAATCTGAAATTTACACCTTTTCTAAGCAACTGCTCAATTAGTAGCCTGTTGCCAGTCAATGGAGCTGCCTTCTGCTTGAAGCCTCATTGAATTCAGTAACAAGAGCCCTTTTCCCCATGTCATTCAGTGGAGCTCTGCAGTGGCAGTGCCATTGTCCAAGTATGCAAGTCTGAGGTCTGAATACAGCTGTAAATATACACTTCTTTAAATTGTCCTTAACTAGAGAAATCCCAAAGGCTCATTTAAGTAAAACAGGCATACACCGATTAATTCTAGTACCTCCTTCCTTTGTGAAGTGCAGAGGCAGTTTAAATTCTGCATGTTTGAACCACAGAAGGGAAAAGAAACAAGTATGTCTTCCTTTGCCCACAACCAGGCATCCCGGTTTTATTTATACCTCATACTTTGCTTACCTTTCATTCCTAAAGTGCATACAGATTAGCAACATTCATAACAAACAAAAAATTTTTTCCCCAGAGACTCAGACAATCCAGTAGAGAAAAACAAGACAGTAACTCTTAGGCTCGAGAAACAGAAGATACTTTATGATTTTTAGTTCCAGAGCTGATATTTGGTTCTCAGCCCTTCTCTCACCCTTTTTTAAATGAAGCTCTCTCCCTTCTCATCTTAAGAGGCCAGGCTGTAGGTCCAGCTTCTTTTGTGGTTCTTTGTGCACTCTCCAATATTCTTTCTCCCATTCTTGCTATTTTCTATTAGGAAATCACCACAGTTAATCACTGCTTTGCACAAGTCACATTCTGTGGGTTAAAGAATGAGCAATTAGCAGTAAGATCACATCACGTCCAACACATGGAAAGGAATGATGGGGGCAGGGAAGCTGAATGTTGTTGTAACAGTGTTTTATCCTTCCTCTACATTAACCTTTGGAAGTACTCTCCTACTTGCCTAGGGTGAAGAAGTAAACTTTGTGCCTTCGTTGCTAACTTTTCCTGACATTATCACTGGTCTGGGCAATATAAGTAGTTGAAGTAGTGCTTACAGTTAGCTTATGACATACCAGTTCAGTTAGTTAGAGTATTTCTACTGATTACTTTAGAGGTTCCAGCAGTGGCTATGCTGCAACCGGCCTGCATGTTGGCACCAAGTGACTGTTAAAGACATCTTGAAAAATGGCTGAAAACCACACCAGACAGCACCTACATGTGCATCTTTAGCAGAGCTTGTTTTCTTTGATGTGCAATTTCTTCTGGATGCACAACTTTTTGGCACAGTTTTACATAATCAGGGCAGGCAATCGGTAATTGTGTGGCAATCAGAGCTGTCATTTCCTTTGATTCTGCTGCAAATTCTACAGGATTTGGTGTTTCTGTGAAACTTTATTCCCTGGTGTTAAGGGATGACATGAATATTTAAGGAGGCAGAAGAAGAATGGCAAGGTAGTTTTTTATCCTTGGTGCTGCAGGACAGTGACTTATTTTCTTTCTTCCCTTGCAGATATGACATCATGAACCTACAATACATAGAGCCCAACCGCTATGACTATGTCCTCATTGGGACCTGGCACGAGGGTGTGCTCAACATTGACGACTACAGGATTCAGATGAATAAGAGTGGAATGGTCCGATCGGTGTGCAGTGAGCCTTGCTTGAAGGGCCAGATTAAGGTGTGATACAGACACTTATTTTCTGCTATCAAAATGTGAATAAGCACTCAGGGTTTTTTTCCCTAAACCCAAGTGAGATTCTTTCAAGCAAAGGGATACAACTTCCTTTCCTTTAGGAGAGTCAAAAGCATAGAAAGACCCCTAGTTTAATATCATACTCTCACAATCCGATATACAGGTCCATGTTTTCTGAAATTACCCTTTGTAATGATGCAGAAACTTGTAGTGTGACAGGAATTGAAATTCACAAGATTTTCACTTAGTCATTGCCTACAACAGTAAGTGGCTGTGATTCACTTGGGGGCTGATCCTGAAAATAATGTGACCCATGGGAATTCAGTATTTTGTTCCAGCAATAACACCTACAAGAAAAAGGAGGGGGGGGGGGAAAGGGGGCAGGGGGAAGGCCTATTTGTATCCTGTGTTCACAACAGGAGGTATGGGAACACAAATGAAATCTCTCTGTGTTTACCAAACAGTAGCACTTGTATTAGACANGGGGAAAGGGGGCAGGGGGAAGGCCTATTTGTATCCTGTGTTCACAACAGGAGGTATGGGAACACAAATGAAATCTCTCTGTGTTTACCAAACAGTAGCACTTGTATTAGACAACAAATAATTTGCCACATGCAACTGTTTGGTTGACATGAAGACATGTTGCACCACTGTCAAAATGGTATGGATGCAGTAAGTTTAAAATGGGAAAAAACGCATTCGGGAAAATCACCTTAGAGCAGACTTTCCTCTCTAAATTCATTTAATAAACACATTTGCAGCATTTTAATTTTATATTGCTACTCTAACCAATAAGTGATTGATGATTTGGCAAAGGCATAGTGACATACTCAACAAATATCAGTATTTACTACCCTCCAAAATATCTTTTCTGTGTTTTTGTGATTGTGCAGTTTGTGTATGTATGTATATGTAAACACCATGCATACAAAATGCCAGTTTCAGCTCCCATTGAAGTCTATTGGACTCTCTCCACAGACTGCAGGAGGAAATGTTAACAAAAAAAGCACACAAAGCCAGCATTCAATAAAACAAACATTTTGTAACATCTACACTTAGCTCTGCATATAGATGGATAGGAAGATGCTACAGAGATGTCTAGATTCCTCCTTTCTGTCAAACTGAGCCAGTCTTTGTTGCTCCAAGAGCTCAACATATCCTTAATCTTTCTTTCAGCCTCAGATAATGAAACTAGGAGTCAAGACAAGGAAGCCATTTTTTCAACATTGCACTCACCAGCTTTCACAACAGAGAAAAATACAGCTTTCAGGGACATTTGTCTCCAAAAGAGCTGTTCCAAGCATGCTCTTGGTCATCACGTACTTGTTTTATTTTCTAGTAGAACCCATTAGGTCCTTTTAGCAGTATATATTTTAATTTGACCTTATTTGAATTTGTATTTGCACTAGTGTAATGAGTCCCACAGAGAATTCCATATAAACTGGAGTTCATGTGTGTGTGCATATGCTTGTGTATATACATATATACACATGAATCACTCTTTGTTCTAACCTTTGACTTTGTTTACTGCTCTTTACTATGCAACATATATTAAGTATGAGCTGACCTACTTGTTCTAACCTGAACCATCTTTCAGATTAAGCATCTTCTCAAGTTTGATTGAAAAAATAACACTCACCATGCCTCTTTACCAAAGGAAAAATGGTTTTGTACTTTCAACTCAGTGCTGTGCCCCCAAAACAAAATAGAATTATCCCTAGAGATTATTCTTGAACTCCTAAGCACAATTTCTAATATACAGGAGTAGATACAGAATCAAGCTTTCTGTTTTCTCATTGTTTGAAATGTGCTGTACACAGGAATCCTGTCATATTTCAAACAGTGCAGGTTGCATCTGTTTGCTGGGGTGGGAGTGGGCTTCTCTGTTGTCTTATGGATGATTGTAGCTGAGGCTGGATTTTCCATTACAGGTGATCAGGAAAGGAGAAGTGAGCTGCTGCTGGATTTGCACTGCTTGCAAGGAGAATGAATTTGTTCAGGATGAATTCACATGTAAAGCCTGTGAGCTTGGCTGGTGGCCGAATGCTGACCTGGCAGGTAGGGATGTGCACTCCCATTTCATAGGGCACAAGGAGAACTGTGTGGGGTGGAGAGTAAGGGAGCAGCATACAGAGATATTAAGGCACATGCTTGAACACACACCCCAGTGCCAATTAGCATGTATAAAATGTGCTATATCTTGTTGCTTAGCTCAACAAGAGAGACAATAGAGATGATAAAATTTCTACTAATAAGAAATGACATTATCTGTCCCTCCTCTTCACTTAGCATAAGCATTGATAAAGCTCTTAAGAGTACTAATGAATTCAGCAGTATTTGGTGCAATTTTATCAGTGATTATCACAAGAGCTCAGTATATCCTTGTAAGATTGACTTGATACTCTTTCTGATTTTCCTACCATGCAATTAGTAATACATTCTCTGGGATTTCAGGCCATTTAGTAACTGACTATCGGACTTTGTTTGGTATAAAGGTCACTCTCTCTCCATCCACCAGCAAGAATACTATCAACAAAATCCTAAGAAAGGCTGGTAGGAGAAGTGGAAAAGGCTAGAATTGGTATCTCCAGTGTATATGCTTTGGATGAATTGTATGTCATAGCATCTTCGTGTTTTTGTATCAAGGTCAACCTCCACACCTGCCCTGGGCTTTGCAGTAACCATTAGCCCAAGAAAATAGAATTAATGCACTGAGAAGCACCACCTTGACCTCGGGGTTTTCTTCTTTATTGTAAAAGACCTTTGACACCTCTGCCCCACATTGCGTCTGTAATCTGGCTGACAGTATTCAGCAGAACATCATTCTGGTTGGAGAAACAACATGACCACTTATCTGAAGACCAAATTTGCAACTTATCATGTCTTTGTCCTTTAACATGACTGGCTGGCAACTAAATGTTGCTGCAGCATTTAACATGTAAAGGAAGTACTCAAATCTTGATTAAATAGTTCCAAGAGATATTGTTAAGATAGTCACTGAAGCCAAGTGAGCTTTTAGAGGATTTATTTTGAGGGCGAAAACTGGATATTTCTCCAGATAAAAATAGAGTATTAGTCACAATAAACTGGGATGATCCATTGTCTATTTTCGGTTTCAATGGAAAGCAAGGTATTGTCATGTCCCAGATGTGTTTTTATCTGTCCGTATCCCATGCGTCTCATTGCAACCTGGCCCCCTCCTTTATGGTGTGAAACTGAACCTACTTCAAATAGATTTGTCAAGATACAGAAACCTCAGTGATCATTCAGTCCCTTCAAGTTTTGTGTAAGTGGGTTGTAGGAAGAGAAGTTCTTGAAAAAAACCTTCTGTAAGGGCCCCAGTTGTGGAAAAATGTCTTAATGGACACCATAAAATCCCTGGCACCCTTCATAAATGTCTTTGCAACTGGGAAAGCTTATATTCAATTCCCACCTCCTAGCACATCAGTGTCTGCTAATTTTAAAGCAGACATCCCTAGACCACTGGATTCTGTTAGTCTTAGAGGTTCATGAAATTGTTTGTATCCACTATTCAGGGAAGAAAACTGGTACCTCTTCTTAATCAATAAAGCAGAACAAGAGCCTAGTGAGAGATCAATGTGCACTTGAGCAAATATTGTTCACTGCTACCAGCTGCCCAAAATAGCTCAAAAGGAGGCATGTCAAAATGACAGGTACTGTTGAAAAGAGTTGAGGAAAGCATCAGTGCAAAAAAAAATCTCAGGGGCATGCTGCAGTCTATTAACTTTTAATGAAATCAGTAGATGACCTGCTGATTTCTGTTTCTTCTCAGCAAGGAGACTGGACTACTGCTGTTCTAAAATCACAGTAGCATCAGCCAAATGACAGCATAGCTATCAACTGATTTCCTAGAGAACATCAAAATGGTAGTCTGCTCCTGCACAGCTTCTTTATTCTGTCTTATTGAGGAAAAACTTCTTTTTTTAACCCCTGCAACTCATTTACCTGCAATGCAGTACGAAGCACAAATTTGTGAAAAGAACATGATGCTGTCCTAACCTTTAGAAAAGGGAGACTGAGCTAGATACACTCCAGCTCTTGAACTGGGAGTCACCATCAGTACTATTTAATTTGAAATTCTCTTTTCTTGCCAGGATTTCTCCCATCAAATGTGTTTTTTATAGCTTGCTTTTTGTGTGTTGTTTTCATATCCTGCTAGTCACCATAGCATCTAGACACAGACGTTCACATCTCACATTTCAGGTTGTTTTTCTCTTTGCCTTAAATCTTAAATGCTAAACATGTATGAAGTTTTATGCAGTCCCAATTGCCATCACAGATGGAGGCTTTAAAACCCTCAGTCCCTTAAAGACATGTAAAGCACATACTAACCCATTTCCCAAGACACGCTTGTCAAGGTGCTCATTCTCTCCATTTGAAATCAGTCTCTGTTGTTCAGCATTCCTGACATTTATATTTTATTTTTAAATGTATGGGTTGTTTTTTAGATTGCTTCCCCTAAATATTTGCTCAGTGAATTGGAGTCAGCAAGCACAAAGGATTTCTCACGACAGATGATAAAATCCTGGCCTGACAAATAGTCACTAAAACCAGTACCTTAAGGCCTTCTGCCAAGAAGAAGAGCTATCTGTTATAGTATCAGAATCTAATGTAAAAAGAATGAATGTCAAACTAGTAAACCCAATTTACATAAATCACCTTAAATAAGCAATAAAACAGTATAAGACAGGAAGTTTTATAGAGTTATTATGAAATGAATCATAAAGGTTTGGGGTCATCAGTTACCTGGGATGTATTAACGACCTCGGAAAACATCTTGGATTGTCTTATTGGCCTTGCAGTATGAATACAATTTAAAAATTATTTAAAAAAATGAGTAGCCTTCTGCTCTAGGGAATGATTTATGGTTAAAGTGCAGGGAAAATGGTAGGTGAAAGCTGCAAAACAGCTTTTTACCAGAGACTTCTAACTGTGAAGCTTTTGCCACTAGTTCTCTGATTTTTTCCGGTTTGACTTAGTTGGTTTGGGGCTTGGGGGAGGGAATTTTTGTAGGTTTTGTTGATTGTTGTTTTTTAAAAGCCTGTAAGA